>VZRN01004248.1:1326739-1343705 GCA_013397935.1 Dasyornis broadbenti | reverse complement strand
CCGCCCACGTCGCGGGACGGCCCGGGGCGGGGCCGGGAGGAGCTTCCAGTGGTCAGCAGGAGCCGGTCACCGGGAAAAACGGGGATGGGGCGCTCTGTGCCAACCTCTCCGCGTTTTCTTCGTGGATTCAGAGGAAAAGGACCCCTTGGCAGTTCAGTTTCCGCGGCCCTGACCTCCAGGTCACGTGGCTACAGGCCTGGGTTAGGTAGGTCAGAGTCCCAAACGGAATTCCCCTCAAGGCAGGAGGGCACAGGGAAAAGAAACAGTCTTAATGTTTATTTTCTAATAATATAAATTATTATAATTCACTGTTACGTATTATTTCTTTTTATATTTTACTTATTAAAACTTGGTTTTAATATTAATTAGATAGTGTCTGAAATAATAGTAAAGCATTCTCAAGACCCAAAATACAAGTTGATTTCCTTCATTGTAACTGCAGTATGAAAAGACATCAAAGTTGCATACATGGTTTTATAATAAGCTTGTTCACAGAGGAAAAAAACCAGAAAAAAATAAGGAAATAGAAATAAATAAGAAGCTTGGATGTGGCAAGTACCGCATTTGACACTGATTTGTAAAGGAAATTCACGCGCGCGGCGCCCGCGTCGCCATGTATGGTGGCATGACGTCACTCGCATCGCGCGTTCCTATTGGTGCTGCGGCGCGGTGGGCGGTGCTTGTGCCGACCCCGCCCCGGCCGTGACCCGAACCGGATCTGATTCCGCTCGCGGCCACCGACGGCACCGGGAGCGTCTCGCCAGGCCTGCGGCTGCCACTGTCACCGCCACTGTCACCGCCGCCGCCACCGCCATGGCGCTCAGCGATGCCGATGTGCAGAAGCAGGTAGGGCCGCGGGCCGAGCGCAGCCCCTGAAGGGCCGTGGGGAGCGGGGGTGGCCGCGCTGGGTCCCGCAGTGCAGGGCCTGGCCCGGGCTTGGGCTGCGGGACCGCGTGTGCTGCTCTGCGGGGAGAGCTGGGCGCTCCCCTGGGAAAGGAACCTCGGTGCAGGGGGAGGATCCTGACTGCGGAAGAGGAGTCTCCGGACAAAGTGATTTTACCCCTGTCGGGGTGGGTGGCCCAGGGAACTTCCTTGAGGCATTTTGGTGACATGTTACAGCAGAACATAACGAGAGGGCTCATGAGCAGGCTGTGTGCCATCTGCAGTGTTTAATTGCACCTCGAGGCAGGTAAATGCACAGCCGTAGACAAGGACTTTGTTTTTACATATTACTGTGGTAGATGCTTAGAGGTAAGGGCCAGTCTCTTCTTCCGTGCCTGCAGTGGGAGAACCAGAGGAACTGGCCTCAAGCTGAGACAGGGGAGATTCACATCAGATATTAGAAAAAAAATTTCACTGTTACGATGGTCAGACATTGGAATAGGTTGCCCGGGGAGGTGGTGGAGTCACCATCCCTGGAGGAGTTTAGGAGGCGTCTGGATCTGATGTGGTTTGGTGGTTGAAAGGTTACAGTGGTAGTGCTACACTGATGGTTGGACTGGGTGGTCTTGAAGATCTCTTCCGACCTTAAGGTTTCCCTGATTCCCTAAGGACTTCCCATCTCTTTTTCGCTTGTAGTTGTGCCACCTGCACTTAGCTGTACCTGAGCATTTGGGTGGGCTGCTTGGCATTCCTGAATGCCCTTTTCAGATCTGCTTTCTAAGCTGAGCGGTGCAGCCTGGGCTTGGCTTGCAATGGAAACTTCCAGCCCTGAAGTCTGGTTGTGGACACCTCCTCCTGAGGCAGGACACCCTGTCCCTGTTGACAGTAAACACTGCCCTCACCTCAAAAAGCTGCTTTCAGCTGGGTTAAAGATGGTGTGTGGTGTTAAAGGCTGCAGGGATCCAGTCAGCACCGGTCTGGGCAGTTTCCTGCAGGTGATGAGCAGATCAGGCAAGTTCCCTTTGTCCTCTGCATCACAAGTACTTTGTGTCTCACTTTCTCATTCAGTAAACATAGTCTCTTGGCAAGGAAGCATCACAATGAAAGTAAAATCGGTAGGCTGCCTTTCTGCAGAAGGAGAATTGTAACATTACATTGTATTCTTTTTATCTGCAAAGCTCAGGGCTTTTTTCCTGCCTCTTCCATGAAGATAACAAAAATAAAGCTGACATTAGGGTGGTCTCGCTCAGGCAGAATGGACCTAAACTTCAAAGTTTAGCTCAGGCTTCGGCAATGTGTTAAACATGTAATACTAATAGCATTTCACATCTGCAACTTGCCTGTCATTGCTTTACACTGCTGAGCCCAGGATGATCCTGTCGACTGGAGAGTGCTGATGGCTGACAGTCCTGCATGTGGATGAAGCTGGCGTGAACTTGCCAACTGGTTCTCTTAACTGCTTGCCACCACACTTTCAAGAATTTTCTCTTTTAAAATCATCTCTGATTGAGACTTTTGCCCACTGGCAGACTTGATTGTGTTATTCTGTCAAAGGTGTTTAATGTATTGTTCCGTCTGGTCACTTGTAAAGTCAGTCTAGAACTTCCTTTGGAAAGGATGATCTGATGGGAAATACTGATGGGAAAACCCCCTTTTCCTTTCTATAGGAAATCTTACCTTAAAATTAATCTGTTTCAAAATACATTTTTGTCAGTGTTATTTAAACTAATCCTTTTTATAGATGAGAAAATCTCACTTTGGATCTCTCTTCATTTCTATAAGAAGCAAAAAGGGATTCCAGTACAGCAGCTTTGGAAGGAAGTAATGCTGCTCAGTCTTAGCAGTCTAGGAGAAGTGGATTCCATATTAGCTTGCTTCCATCTCATTCCTTTTCTTTATGCAGAAGATGTTTCCTGAACACTCAGAACCGTTCAAAGTACTTTTCCAAACCAGACCACACTGGAGGAAGTGACTCAGTAATGTAAAGGCTACTGCTGCTTAGTTCTCAGTGTTCTTGAACAAAAGGCTATTCAACAAAATAATTTCTTTATTTTATATGCCTCTCTAGTCCTTTCTGAAATGCAGGGTAGGAAGCTGATGCTGTAGGTAGACAAGCACTTCAGAGTCTTGGCAGACATGCATTAAAAGAAAACCTGCTGATTTGATCTTGGGGATGGATAGTACTGATCACTTCTTCCACTGCATGTGTTTCAAATCTTCCCCTTGTCTCTTCACTTCTGTTTTTTCATCTCTATGGGCATAGTGCTGTTCTGCACGTTCTAATCTCTTTAAAAGGTTTAATTTTAATGGTAGGTTTTCTAAATAGAGTATTTTATGTGAGTTTATTCAGACGGGACTGTCTGCAAAATGTGTCTCATCACTAAGTGCAAGCAAAAAGTCCATAGGTTCTTGTGGTCTGCTCCATCCGGCTTTGGAAGTGCCTGTACCTCACCCCAGCTGCAGTTTGGTTGGGAATGAGTCCTTCCAGTCTGGCCCAAATAGGAACCTGAAGTGAGGTCTGGTCACAGGAAGGCCTGTGATGGAGAAGCAGAGCTTGGTCTGATGCTTTCCTGGTCTCTGAGCTGCTGGACCTGGGCTTTGTAGTGCTTTGAGGTGGCTTCAGAAATGTTTTTCAAGTAGAATGTTCTGGTTCACGTGGGGCTCTGAAACAGCACGTGACATTCCTGAGGTGGTGTGGGTCAGCTGCTGCCACTGCCTCCTTCCCCAGCCCCTCCACACTGACCTTGTAAGTCTTTACAGAATTTATTACAGTTTTTCATGAAAAGTTTCTCTGGTGTTCAAAGGAACTTCTGGCTGTACAAAACTGACCAGAGTGGCCAGTAGCCCTTTGCTTTGCTTCTCTGACCATCAAGTGTGGAAGGCTCAGGTTCATTCAGATGCCATCTGTGTTAATCTTTATGTTTCATGTAAATACCATAACAAACAGACTCATTTTGCTATGTGAGGATTTTTTAAGTTCTGGGGATTTTTTTTCTGATAATCCTAGGGGTGAAAAAGTTGGTTTCATTAATGACAAATGAAAATATCCAGCCTCACATTCATACAAATTTACTTTTGGGTTGGTTGGTTTGTCTTGGGCTTTTGTTATAGTTGCATATCTGAAGTGCATCCTTCTAATGGCAGCCAGTGAAACACCGTTATATAGAATTATTGGGAAAAAGAGTTTTCTTGTAATATATGTCAGGATGACCTGACTCTTTAGTGTGTATGCTCAATTAAATTCCCTCAGCAAACAATATTACATGAATTAGTAAATGGGTATGGAGGATGCACAAATGAGGATAAATACACACCTGCTTCCTCTAGTCAGTCCTTTCCTACAGAAGGTATTTTCTTTCCTCTCTCCTGTTACAGATCAAGCACATGATGGCTTTCATTGAGCAGGAAGCCAATGAAAAGGCTGAAGAAATAGATGCAAAGGTAAAAATGGAAGTTCGCTGTCAGTAAGTGCAAAAGGAAAACTGCATCCCGCATCCTGTTCTGAAAGTTGCAGTCAGAGCAGCCCTAGAACACCTTTGTAAGCTGCAGCTGATTTCTGTTTAGTTATTACAGAGCGAAAAATGGCGTGCGAGATGAAGTTAACAATTCTTAGCGTTTGAGAAATCAAAACTGCTCAGAGCTGGTTTTGGTCAAAGTTTTGGTGGTTCTCAAATATAAATTTATTCAGATCAAAGCTCACTCCTTTTTTTAAGCAATCAGGAGAGCTGAGTGGTAACGTGACCCAAGTGGATTAAGTAGAACACCTTCCCCCGCTAAATTAGTATTTAAGGCGTGAGTTGAATTACTTGCAGAATTCTTCTCTTAGGTTAAGCCATGAGAGACTGGGTTTAATATTAACCTGGTGACAGAGTATAGATGTTTACTAAAGAAGGATTAGTGGTGCCTCTCAGCCCTTGCAATCTGCATTATACCTCTACTGAAATGCCTTGTTGGTATTGGACTCAGCATATGTGTTGCTAATAATATTTGATCTCCCTTAAACATTTAGATTTACACAAATATTTAATCAGTACTAAAGTAGATACTCCTGAAGATCTGGAAACAGAATTCAGGAGTTGAGATTGGATTCTCAGGTGTAAGTAGGAGAGTTGTCCATGTGTTTTTACATGCTGTCTGGTGAGGCTTTACAAAAAAAAGTAACAGCTGTACTGTCACTCTATTATCTAGGAATTAAAGAGGTGAAGGGTTTTTATATGGAGCCATAAATTGTATCATCCTAGCTCGTCTGTGAATATATTCTGTTACATTTTGATTCTGTTTTTTTCAGCCCAAGGAATCAATTTCCACTTCAGTTATTTAATTTTTACTGTAGGCAGAAGAAGAATTCAACATTGAGAAGGGTCGCCTTGTTCAGACACAGAGGCTGAAAATCATGGAGTATTATGAAAAGAAGGAGAAGCAAATTGAACAGCAAAAGAAAATGTATGTTGCTTAGGTTGGATGGCTGACTTCAGAGCCTGAGCTCACATGTTGTTGCTAATTTTATGCAAAATTCTTCTTCCCTGGCAAACGGGCAAATTGTAGACAATATATTTAGTTCTAATTATGAGTTTCTATTTTTTTTTCTGGGGAGAAATGACTAAAGCTGAGCTCCAATAGTATAACTTAGTGTGATGAAAGAATCTTTCATATTTCTTTATGTAGTTGTTGTCTAGAACTCCAGCCTGGTCTGTTACCCTGGGACCAATGATCATGTCAGGTTTAGTTTGGGTGGGCCTTTACCGAAGAAAGGGGCTCTGCAATTTAATCTTTTGCGCAAGTTCAGAAATAGATTCAAGCAGGTGAACAGACCTTGTTAGTAAGTGTTGTAGGATTGTTATCTTTAAGTGCAAAGTGTGCAGTTAAATGTCGCAGGTTTTCTGTCAGAGTCTGATGGATTGATTCAACTTTATCATGCAACTTGCAGTCAGATGTCCAACCTGATGAATCAAGCAAGGCTGAAGGTCCTCAAGGCAAGGGATGACCTTATTGCAGTGAGTATCTCTGTAGTAAACAGACAGACACTCTACTTCTACTGTATGTTAGGAAATGGAGCTATTCTCTAAAGAAAATACGATTTTTGATTGAGTGACATTTGCTTCAACATACAAAAATGGCTTTCCAAGCTGCTCTGAAAAGGCCTTTAGGATTCAGTCCAGCTTTGTTAATCTACTCTAGCTTATTTTCACAGTTTCCATTACCTGCTGTTTTAGGGAAATGCAGTGATCTGCCAGGAGTATTGCAGGCAGTGTTGTATCTGTCATTTGCACAGTAGCTTGTTCCTTTAAAGAGCAGGAACTCTGGCATGCACAGTTGGTAGAACTTTGAAGTTCTGTTTGCCTGAAGCAACATTTATGTGCAAAAGCCAGCATGGCATAAACAAGGAGGCTTAAAACACCCCTGGCTGGGACTTTTTGTGTCCCTCAGTGGCCCATAGTACGTGAAAAGTTTTGCTTCCTTTTCTGGTGGGTGACCACGGTGTGTGTTGACACAGAGGGTGAGTCAGAGCAGGCTATGTTCAGGTTTAGTCTGGGTTTCCTGAGTTTATCTTTCTCCACGTGCAGTGTGTCCCCATTCTGCTCACTGAGCGGGTTTGCTGTGCTCTCCCACCCTGTTTGGGTGTTCCAAGTTCTGCTAGATGGGGCTGTTGAGCTGTTGGAAAAGCTGAGACCCGCGCAAGTCAAAAATAAAAGATTGGATAAATGTTCAGGTTGATGTTACCGTGAAAAAGAGGAGTTATCAGAAGGAAATCTGATAACTCCTCAGAAGTTTCCTTCCTCTAATCAGAAGGAAATCTGGTTTATTGACTCTTTAAACCGAGTTTCAAACTTTAGATTGTATTCCCAGAGAGGAGGAAGGTGGGTGGCTCAAGAGCTAACTCTGTTGTGATAGTCTCTGCTGGGTAATCTCTTCCTCATTTATCTGCTGACTCAACCTCATGCTTCTGAGTAATTCTAAACACTCTTCCTCATTTTAAGACACTTAAAGTCACATGCTGCTCACTCTTTCTTCCCTTACCAGATCTTTGGCTTCTTTCATGAAGAGGGATGAGCAGTTTCAGAAATGCAGTATTCCTCTAGGGAGGCCAGAATAACTGGGTTTGGCCATGACAGTAAATTGTGATGGTTTTATATCCTCGTGCTGATTGTGTTGCTGTGCACGCTTTTTCTAAACACCATGAGGTAGGACAGGAGGGAAAGGTTTATACCAAATCATAGTTTCTTTATCTGATGTATTTGCGATGGTTCAGTTCTAGGAGCTTTGAGCAGACTCAAATTTCTTTAAAAATTCCTTAAAAATTCAGTCCCATCCAATACTGATTTGCTGAGTAAAGATAATTGATATAGTTACTTCAAATTAAAAATAAGCTCTCTTTTAAATTTTTACGTTTGCATTTACGTACAATTAAAGAATACCTAACCTGTATATTATTTGATTGAAAAATAGATTAGATTTCTTTGCTCTACCATAAAGCTGAAAGAATTTATTTGGACAACTGTATTATTTTACATTAAGCAATCATTTACTACATATTTAGTTTATCTAAATTAACATTTTAAGTACCATCCTTTTACTCCTGATCTCCCCCTTTTTCACGCAAAAGGAATTACTGTCAGGTTCTAATGAGTTCAGCTCAGGGCAGGAAGAAGGGAAGTGTTGGGAAGGGATAGTGTGGCATGCACAGAGATGGAGGTCTAGCTTGGATGAACACCAGCTGGAGTGTACGTTTACGTGTTGGCAGGGTGTGAGAGCTATAATAGAAGTACAGAAAGTTGGTAGGCATGAAACCAAATGCCAAACAGATGGGCTCTGCTGATCTGATTTCTTCTGAATGTAGGATTTGCTGAATGAGGCCAAGCAGAGACTTGCCAAGGTGGTGAAGGATACTGCCAGGTACCAGACACTGCTGGATGGACTAGTTCTACAGGTAAATATTTAAATTGTGAAAAATGGATCATTGCTGCCCTAGCCCCCTAGGTTTCTTGTGTCAGAAATAACCCACTGGAAGTTACAGTTGTAGTGGAGTCTGGATCAAATGCTGCTGGGTGATCTTTGAGTTTTAAACATCACTTCAATATCATTCAGTCTTAAAATTCTGAATAGAGAAGATTGTAGTTTATTTTGAGGTGTAGAACCTGATCTACCAAGGAGCGGTTCCATTGTAAGAATAATTGCAGATGCACACACACATTTGAGGGGGCACACATGAGGCTCCTGCAATCAGTTGGATCCAATGCACCTTTGGCACAGGCTGTTTCTCCAAACCCCCAAGCCAGTCGATACCTGCTTCGAAAATCTTTTCGGTATTTGAGGTTTAATAAGCCCAAATAAGGCTTTGACAAATTTATGGAATGTGCCTGTGGCAGAAGCAGGCACAGAAAGCAGAGTTTTGTAGAAGATGATCCTCAGGCCCCAGAAATGAACTGCTGAAAGTCCAGTAAGCGCTGGCCAGGTCGGTCCTGTGAGCTCTGGTGCCTCCTTCTGGCACAGACCGGTCCTGTTGCTGTGAGCTCCCTGGAGCCACCCATGAGCTCTCCTGTCACCCTTGGGTGGCAGAGTTTCCTCAGCAGTGTCTCCTGCCAGCTTGTGCCTCCACGTGGGTGCTGTTTCTGTGTCACACTCAGGTCTGGTGTTGCTGTACGTCAAACCAACCTGTCTTGCTCTTGCAAGTTGCCCGTGCTTGTCTTGCCTCGTTCTGTTAGATCCAGTGAGGGATCTGTGCTCACAGCTGGACTGGATGGTCAGTGTAGGTCCCTTCAAACTGCAACTAAACTTATTCTATTCTAGTCTCAGGTGTTACCACAGGAGCTGCAAGGCAGGAGAACAGGCATCTGAAACTTCTGCTTGGTTGCATGCTCTGTCTACTTAGGCAGCAGTGATCCTTATGTGTACATGAACATTAACTGGCCAACAGAATCCTGTGATTCCATGTTTAGTTGCACTTGAGTTCCAAACACATCATCCATATTTGAGGTCTTCCCAAAATGTTGGTGCTGTCCTCTCAGAATGTCTGCGTGAGGGGAACTTGTGAGCAAAGAACTAAAAGAGGCTGATATTGTCAGGGTTCGGGTTTCAAATTGATCAGCTTCTTTCCTTTCCTGGGGTTAAATGATTCTAAAAGAATGAAAATGTTGACTTCCTGAAACTGAAATGGTTATTCCTTGCAGGGATTCTACCAGCTGCTTGAGCCCAGATTAGTTGTTCGGTGCAGAAAGCAGGATCTCCCCATGGTTAAGGTAAGACACCTGGAACAGTCTGGCAGTGCCCTGCTCACAGAGGCTGAGGCCTGACTGCAGATATTTGCTGCTCACATCCCCCTCTCTGTGTGATACGGAAACAAGCTCTGCTTGTTGCGCTTCTGTTGCAGCTACAAGGTGCTTCCAAAGTTGGGGATCATTTCCCTGCTTGGATACTACCTTGGAAACTTTAGACATGGCTACAGTGTTAAGAATAATAACTGGGTCTGGCTCAGGAGCCAAACTGAAATGCATTTGCTTAATTAAAAAAAAAAAAAAAAGGCCTCAATCCCTTCATTTTATTAGTACAAGTGATTGAGTGATCAAACCCAAGTGCTGCAGCAGCATTTGTCAGTGCTAACTGGAGGTTTGTCTTGTGTCCTAGACTGCTGTACAGAAGAGCATTCCCATCTACAAAAATGCCATAAAAAGGGATGTGGATGTTCATATTGACCAAGACAGCTTCCTGCCAGAAGACATGTAAGGAAAATGGGATTGTTTTAGCCAGGGCACTAACTTAATGCAAGTTTTCAAGCCACAGCTCATATTAGAACAGCGTCAGAAAATTAGGTATGGGATGTCCTCAAAGTGTCTGCTGCTGTTCTTGTGGAATTGGCACTTCTTGGTGTTTATCAGACACAGACTCTGCAGTTTTCTCCAGACAAGCACTGTCTCCATCAAAAATGTCAGGAAAAGTCTTCTGCAACCTCCAGCCTGACTCACACTACTGAAGTTGGGAATAACTGTGCACAGGAACTGAGCCACTGATCTTGTAAAGAGAGAGAATGCGAATGTAGCCACGCTTTCTGTCTCAAGATGAAGCAGTTTGAGTCATAAGGTGCTGCAGGATAATCACTTGATGGGCTTTGTATCCGTTCTGTCTGCGAGGCTCTGTCTCCACGTGGTATCACAGATACCAAACACAGACTTCTGTATACAGAAGTACCAAATACAGAAATGCAGAGCTGTGTATTCTGGTAGCGGTCTTTGTGTATGGATCCAACAAACAATACTTGCAGCACTTTTCCTCACTCTCCAAGATGTGACAGTTGCCTGTATAACACAGAGCCTGGAGCTGTTTTGAAGGAACATATTGCATAACTCCACTTACATTTAAAGCGTGCTAATGAGGACCCTTGCACATAGCTGTGGTCTCTGATAACTCCAAAGATGCTTCACTGGATCTCTGTGCAGATTCCTATTAAGACATGATCCAAAATGTTGCTTTTTGAAAAAAAGATATCTTATGTATCTGATTTACCTATAAATGCAGGTTTGGGATATCTGTGCCACATTCTGACTCTGACCCATGGATTTCACTGAATTATTTCTTTTTTTTGTTGTCCATCTTTAGTGCTGGAGGTGTTGAAATCTACAACAGTGATGGTAAAATTAAAGTTTCCAATACCCTGGAAAGTCGGCTGGACCTTGTAGCCCAGCAGGTGAGTTTCTCCAACAACCAAGGTAAACAAAATATAATTAACTAGTTTGTTCTTGTAATTAAATCCATGTGTTTCCGAAGTGTCACAATAGTGCATGGGATCAGATTTCAATGGGAATGACAAGTAGGAAGTTATTTTTGAATGCAAAGAAGCAAATTACCTACTGTTTGTGCAGCAAAAAATTGGTTTTCCTCGGAATGATCCCTTTTGAATTAAGCTTAAGCATAAAACGGTAAATTATGGTACTGGAAGACTTGGTTATGACTGCACTGCAGTCAAGATGCTGAAATGCTGAGGCTAACTTGAATTACTGAAGCTAGCTTGAGTACAAACTTTGGCTGAGACCTCTTTACACCCAAGTGCACAAAACCCTGGCTCTGGCATCTCTTACGCTGCAGTACAGGCAGTCCTTTCAGTCTCTAGAGAGTAGCAGGCAATGTGTGATCAGAGAAAGGCTTCAGAAAGCTCAGATGAACTCACTTGTTAGTTTTGAAGCCAACCTAACTATCCCACAGTGCCTGCAGGAAGAACATTTTATTGGCCATTTCACATAACTGATGTGCTCTTTCTCCACAGATGATGCCAGAAATCAGAGTGGCTCTCTTTGGTGCTAATGCCAACAGGAAGTTTTTGGACTAAACCTCTATGAGAGAAGGTGGGATCTGTTCCACTGCCATACTGAAGGGGATGCAAAAGCATCTGCTAATTTAAAATCTTGAAATTTAACATTACTGTGTCATCCAGTATCTGTTCTTCAATCGAATAATTTTGCATACCTGCTGTGCTTAGCCTCTCTTCTTGTGGTTAGAATGTGTTGCTCAGAGGATGTGAAGACATACATATTCATCCAGAAGTGGCATTAGAAAATGGAGGCATTTGGGCTTTTGGCTTTCTTTACACTGTTGTGACCCTATAAGGACAAGTGGTCCATTTATGGTCACTCTCTTTGCTTTGGCCACACCTCTCTCAAGTTGTCTGATCTGTGAAGTAAATTACTGTGCTGCTGATGGCAAATCCCCTTTCAGTTATGGCCTTCAGTGTTATAGAGGGCATGTATTCCTTCCCAGGGTTAGTAGTTTAATTCATGTTACTTGGTCAGGCATTTCCTGTTCTGTATATGTGATCAAAAAAAAAAAAAGCCTGAGCCTGTAAAACTCTATTTATTAAAATAAAAATGCGTGTGTGTATGGAGTTCCTTGTCACTTGTCTTGGGGCATTGGCAGCAGCCTTTGAAAAGTGGGATTGTGTTAGAACTTCCTACCTGGGCTGTGTGTGTGAGCTGCTCTGTGAAGCCGCAGTTCAGTGCAAGGAGTAGTGTCAGGCTGTTTGCTGGCATAATGTTGGATCGTAGGCAAGGCTTTTGAATGGGACTCCAGGATTCTGGAATGTCATTCTCCCTGAAAAGTGGATCAGTAGTTTTGCTCCCTCAATCTGCTGTCAGGAGAGAGAACGACAGTAACACAGTTGTGCTGCCTAGATCAAACCAACACCATCCCTTCCCAGTCACAGCTTTGTTGCTTCCTCGCAGGAGATCCAGACCGTACCTGGACTCTCCTAATGCTCAATTCTGAGACTTCTTTTGTGGAAAATAGAAGCTGATGAATTACTGCTTGAAGATGTTTCGAAATCATCTCTAAGTATTGCAGTGAATCAGGAATGGTAGGAATTTTACATTGTGCCATGAGGAGCACCTGCCAAGCTGCAGCAGCACTGCTTTGTGCAGTGTTTTTAACCTGAGGCCCTAATGTGTGTGCCCTCATGTAAAGTAGACTCTAAATGCTAGATGAGCCTTTTACTGCCTTGTTTCTCTCAAATGGAGATTGGGTGCTAAGAAAATCCTGATTGCAAACTTACTTAATCTGTGTCTGAAAGAAATGCTTTAAATTTGCAGTTAGAAAATAAGATTATAGCAAGGTTTTTTGGTTTTACTGCTCTTTGCTGTTGCATTTAGGTGCCCCCTCTTGTTTTCCACATAGATGGTTTTGGTATTTATTCCTTTAGTGCTTTGCTTTTCAGCACAGTTTCTGTGACTGGGCAGTGTCTGGATGAGTCCCACTCTTTCTAGATCTTGGGTGCCTGTGACAGCTTTTGTCTTTGCAACAGTCACTGATCCAGCTTCCTGACTGAGCGCTGGGCTCTGCTTTTGTGACACACATGTAGTGAAGGATAAGCCTTTGCATGTGCATGCTAAGCTGTGTTGTTTCTTGGTTCAGAGCATGCTTTTTGAAGCAGATTTGTTTTGGGGCCTTTCTGATGGTTTCAATCCAGCTCATCATAAGTTATCTGACTGTGATTCTCATACTGGAAGGTGTTGGAGTTATTTACCATTTACTTTTCTCTGTTAGTTTTGTATCTCCTCTCATATCTTCCTGCTCAGGAAAAGAGGAAGAAACTGAAGAAGAAATTGTAGTGAAGGAGGAACAGAAAAATTGGAAATAAAAGTGAATTTACCCCAGGGGAAAATTCAATGCAAAAAAATTTTTTTGGTTAAATGAACTCTGAGCTGTTATTCTGTGGAGCAAAGGCTTGATACTGCAGTTAAGCAATTTGGCAAAAGGTGTTTAGCCCTAAGCAAGAGCCCAGACAGACTTCAGCGTGGTTTGGCTGGGTGTGCTGTTTGATACAGGCAGCTCAGAGAGGCAGGTGGGGGCCCCCATCCTGCCTCTCAAACATGTTTGTAGGGAACAGGCCGTGACAAGAAGGCCCTTCCAGGGCTGGGAAGTTCCTGCTGCTCTCAGCCAAAGTAGAGCTGGCTGGGAAACCCCAAATCTGTCTTCCTAGGCATCGCGTTCAGAGCATCCCATACTGTTTCCTTGGCTTTGCTTTAGGAAAAACAAGAAAAACATCTGTACAGGAGCATTCTCGGGTTAAAATCATCCTGACAATGTGCCAAAAATGTCATTTCCCAGCGCCTGTTAAATGCTGGAAATCAAAATCTGTGGAAATCAAGGGTACCGTGTTATTTTAGGTCGTTCAAAGCTGGTCTGTTGGGGAAAACTGCAAAGAAACTATGAAGGGTGTCCCCCCAGCATTTCTGCAGGCCCTTTCCCTTCCTGTGTCCAAGAGGGTTTGCAGGAGATCAGCAAAATGCCAGATGTTAGTCTCAAAGCAGTGCTTGGGTGGCAGCACAAGACAATTATTAATGTCTAAAAAATTATGACTGCTTTTCCCACATGCACATGAAATAAAGCAGTTTAAGCACAGCGAGTTGTTCCACACTTCAGCTCTCAGCTCCAAACGCTTCGAAGGAAGATGGTAGCGTCACTAGCCATGGCTGGGACAGCAGGGACTGGAAGGCTCCTTTCACCTGCTGCACAGGTGACTTGCCAGGTGTCCTTGCCACCACTGGTGGGCTCTGTGGGATAGGACTGCTGAGGTGCTGGACTTTTTAGGAAAAGGCACATGAGAATTGTTACCAGTGAGGACATCCACATCCCACCTCTGTGTGGCTGGAAGTGCCGCTGGACTGTGGCTGGGAGAAGCATTCTTGACGAAGCATGAGCAGTTCATCACTCATGCTCTAAAATTTGAATTTTTGAATTTGAAATGTTAATCCCAGCATAGCAGTGACTCCAGCTGCAGTGCAGCTAAAGGTGATAACCTATTAAAAAGCTTTAAAAGTGTTCCTACTCCAGCTCTGTCAATGCTGTTCTGCAGCAGGACATGCCTCGGTCTCCTCCACATTATGTTGGCAGGCACGAGCTGTTTGCTTTCATCCAAGCTGAAGCATTTGCCTTTCGGTTTCACTAAGTGACCTCTTGTGAAGTCATCTGGAGTTGTAAAGTAAATTGGATCAACCATCTGGCTTCTTTTCTGTTCCCTATTTAATATATTGCTACCATATCTCCCTGCATCTGAATGGTTTTATTGCTCTATGCTAACCATTCCTTTTTCATCCTGCGTTTCCCTTTCTCATGGAGCAGCAGCTACACGTAGTGCCTGGAAGGTCTCTGGCTGTGTTGTGCTAGGGGGACAAAGAGGAGAGAGGCAAACCCTTGGAGCTCGCCAAAGCTTGGCTGCCGTACCTCCATGAGAGGTGTCCATGCTGCTGAGTGGGTTTCTGGCACTCGGGCATCACCCTTTGCATTGATTTCAACCTTTTGGCTGGTAATTGAGGCCAGCCCTTTTTGTTGTGCACCCATACTGGTTTAAAAAACCCCATGTACTAGAAGGCCATATGCCCCAAATAAATATGTTAATTTATAAATTATATGCAGGTACTACTGCACTAACTATATCATAAAGCATAACAAAAGTAGACATTTAAAAAATAATTACATAAATATGAAATAACTATTTTAATTTATTAATTATGCAAACTGTATTTTCCTCCTGCACCCCAATAGTATTTTCTTCTGCTTGCACCTCACTTTGGAGACCTCTGATGTACCAAAAGGCATTCCATGCTGGTGAGTAATAGTAACCTCTGTGCAGGAGGTGTTTTATCACACTCAGTCCCCAGTGCATCCACAGGGGTCTCAGGATTTCGGCAGAGGCTGGGAAACCACTGCAGGATTATGAGGGAAAAAGAGGGCTGCAGGAATTTGCAGGGGGCAAAGGCAGACATCTCCAGGGGCTTTCCTGGTCACTGTGGGGAGCTGTGACAGCCTTCAGCTCCTCCCAGCCGTGTGGGGTGGGAGGTTCAGGCAAAGCCGTGGTGATGGGACCCTGTGCCTCCCACCCAAGAAGCACCAAATGCCAGAGGCAGGGAAGCAGGGTGGAAAACCCATTCCAGGCTCCCCCCCCCCGATGCTGGATGTGGTTACTGGGAGCAAAGGGTGCCTTTCCCTGCTGGTGCGGCCCCGCCTGCAGGGTGTGCCAAAGACGAACTGGGGGTTTGGAAAGCAAACAAAGGAAGGGAAGGAAAATATCTGGGAGAGAAGATAGAGAGCATTACAAGTCTCTTGGGAGGCGCAGGGGGGTGTGTGCACACACGTGAAAGGAGGATGCAGTGAGCAGCCACTTTGATCTCCCAGAACATCTGGTCCGTGGGCATCCGCCCATGGGGCAGGCCCAGAGCCGTGTGGGATGGGGAGAGGGGGCTGCGACTCAAAGCCTGCTGCTGTTTCCCAGGCTCCACAGCCCCTCTCCTTCAAAGCAGCCAGGCAGCACCAGCCCTGCAGAAAAGGCAGGCGCTCGTGGCTCGGCCCTGGCTCCTCGCCATTCCCACACCCACCCGTGCCCGGGGCAAGCGCTTTGGTGCCTCAGCCCCTCGGAGCACTCGGAGCCACGTGGAGCTGCGGCCACCCCACCCGTGGAGGGGTGTCTGGGCTGCGGGGAGAGCAGCTCTGAGGGACCTTTGGGGCTTTAATTTCAGTGAGGCCTGAGGATGGGTTCTCTGAGCACGACGAGCCCCGTGGGGTGCCGGGCAGGGTGACAAGGAGGGCTGTGGCAGTGGTTTGGTGGTGGCAGATGCCAAATGCATGCCAAAACAGGCCCGGGGTCAGCACCCAGGGTACAAAATCCCTGCTCAACTGCTCACGTCAAAGACATTAAACCCCAGCGCTGCTGACTCCAGCGCACACAGACAAAGAGAGGCTGGGATCTGGTGTCAGGCAGACAAATACAGGTGTAGAGGGGAGGAGAGAACTGCAGGGAAGCGGTGAGGACCTTCAGGCACACAGGCTACCAGGAGTAGCAGCATTTGACACGGGGACACAGGATCATTCCTGGAGAGGTCTGGTTTGCCTGCTCCAGATTTTCTGGGGCGCTCATGCGCCTCCCAGCCCACGTGTCGCTTCGGTTGGTAGAAATATGACACAGCCCCAGTTCAAAAGGGATGCAAAGGGTTTTAGTTCAGTATTTTAACGGACTCTAGGTGCACAGCTCTTTGCGGGTGGAACACGCCGAGATGTGCACGCCCTGTATAATGCGTATGCAGTTTTATGGACTTGGCAAATTAGCATAATTACTTAAAATTCCCCAATAAGAAACTTAATAAATGAAGTAATTGTTTCCTTATTTTAATAACTTCCCCCTAAATGAGGTTAAAGTCCAATTTACAAAATAAGTTCCAGAGAGGGTGCTTCAACCAAGGTTGAAGCCTTGAGTTTTGAGATAGAATAGCATTTCTGGCTTCTTGGTATGAATGTTTAGTTTTTTTGCTTTGCAGGACCCCAAACAAAGCTAAAATATCAAATTACAAAAATTACAAGCATGTAGGGCTAAGGGTAGAAAGAGTGTATAAAGGGTACAAAAATAGGGAAAAGAGTATAAAAGGGTATATAAAAGAAAAGGCAAAAAATCATCAGGCATAATTTCTTTTATTTTGGAGATTAGTAAGATTTTATTTTGTTTAGTTTTTACATTGTATTAATTATAGTATTGGTTTACACAGTCGGCTAAAGTAAAAATAATTATAATTATGATTATAATATATAAATATATAACAAAGCCTAAAAAATC
>VZRN01004248.1:1226236-1326621 GCA_013397935.1 Dasyornis broadbenti | reverse complement strand
TTTTTTGGTTTATATAAGAACAAGTGGTATTGATAGTAGCACATATTTTTTTTGTGTGCACTGGGTAGGAAATTGAGAGCTATTTTGTGTTGTGTGGTTACACACAACGGGCTGTGGAGTTTTTTGATAAGGTTGTAATTGTATTTGTAGTATGTTGTTTAATATGTTTAATAACATTTGAGATGTTTATAATTTTTTTTAGTTTAATTATTTTGTAAGAGGGAAGGAGAGTTTTTATTATACTATGGAAAACTGTGGGACATTTAATGAGGGGACTAAGATTTATTTTTTATTTGGTTTTTTAATTTGATTAAATATTGCTATATTTGGGACTACAGTTTTGAGTGTACAGGCCTAATTTTTATTTATGGGCACGATTTTTTAGGCTTTATTGTTGTATATTTAATATATTTTTGTTTTAAGTGGTATAGTTAATTTTTATTTTAGCAATTTTATATTTGCTATAGATTTTGGGTTTAATATATTTTTGGAGTTGCTTTTATGGCAATATGAAAGAAGAGTGGGTTTTTTTGTGGCATTTATGAGTACACAGTGAATTATATAGTCTTTGGGCTTTATCAGGTTGCTTAGAGGTATAGGAGGTAGAAGGGTATTACTGATTTGTTTTTATTCTGTATGCATTTTTTATTACAACAGTAATTAATGGCTAGTTATTATGCTTATTTAGAGGTGGTAATTGGGTACAGATCTAGCAATTGTTTTTATTAAGAGCTTTGGATATATTTTAGATTACAGTGTTGTGTAATTTATGGACTGAGCTTTGAGTTCTGATTATTAATTGGGCAAATAATAGACATGTAAAGAACAATTTAAAATAGATTATTTTGATATGTATTAGGGTATAAAAATGTATAAAAGGGTATATAAAAGAAAAAGCAAAAAGATTATCAGGCATCACAAGGAGCTACCTCACACAGCATAAGGTTCTCAGTTTGAGGTGTAAAAGGTCTTTTCCTTCTTTTCTTCTCCCCGAGCTCAACAGATCCTGGTCAAACAGGGAAATTAGCAGCACATTTCTCCATATCATGGTCTGTTGTGCCTGGGAATGAGCACAGAGCTGCTTCCTAGGGAAAAAATGACCCTGGATGGCATGAAGGGATTGGGCTGGAAAGGAAGGTCTGGGTGATACAAAGGGGACAGGTGAAACAGTGCAACCTCCCCATGCTGACCCCAAAACCCAAGGGCTCTCCAGGGGCTTGACCAGGGGGATTCCTGACAGAGAAACTTCCCTTGGGAATCTGTGTTTCACAGCCGGGAAGTGCGGTAGGATGCATTTCCCTGGGGAAGCGGGGATCAGAGGGAGGGGAGGCAGGGGCAGGCGGCCAAGGGAAGCAGAGCAGACTGGCGTGCACAGGCTGCATCTCCTCAGGGAATGAGATTTGTTCCGTATGCAGGTTTGTGTTCAAAGGGGACACCGGGGTGCAGGGGTGCTCCAGGGATGAATCGCCCCTGGGAACCCCAGTGGAGAGGCAGGTGGCTGTGGGAGCCAGCCATTTCCCAGGGGGAGTTCCAGTTTGCCGCTGATTTTCCTAACAAAACACAGTTCTATGGGATCTTCCAAAAACCCAGGCCGCCTGGAAAAGCCAGGGACCAATAGCAGCTGGGATTTGGGAGGTTGTAAATCTACTGGCATCTCCCATTTTGCCCAAGCTCCTGCTCGAATTCCGGTGCTGATGCAGCCGGCCAGGCTGCAGGGCAGGCTCTGGGCACAAGCCCTGCGAGACATCCTTCCCCACTCTACTGATGCAGTGAACTGTAATCCAGTATCCCTTCTGGGAAAAAAAAAATGAAGGGAAACTCTCAGATCTCTCTTGTGGCCCACACAGTGAAGTTGCCCTCACTGAATCCCACATCGGGAAGCTTGAGTTTCCAGCTGGGCCAGCAGTGAGGCATCCCAGCTGCCTCTTCACCCCAACCTGAGGGGCAAAGCAGTGTCCTTGTGCCCCCTGCCCCTTGGAAAGGCTCCCCCTGCTCCGCTCTGCCCTCTCCGCAGGCCAGGCGAGGGCTTGATGGATTGCAATCCTCCTCTGCCATGGTCAAAACAAAGGTCACGGCCCGAGGAAATTGCTAACAACTTTTGCCCAGCGGCCCCGGAAGAACGAGCGCATTCGTGACAAGGGGGTGAACTTTTTATGATCTCTCCGCCCTGACAGTCTCTTTGGGAAAGGAATTTTAAGAAGTGGCCAGGGAACATGAGGCTTCTGGGAGCTGACAGAAGAGGAGGGGGCAGCCCTAAAATGCTGCCCCAGGCCCATGACAAGCCCCTGCCTTCCACTTCCCACCTCCTCCCTCTCCTCCAGCAAAACCTCTCTGTCTCTGTGCTGCTGGGCAAAGAAAGGGCTCTGGGGAGCCCCCATTTGGGGACCAGCCTTGGGGCTCTTGTTCTGGTCCAGAACAAGTTTATTTTTTTTTTTTTTTAAGCACTTGGGAGACCCCAGTATTCATTTTGTGAGTGTATAAATATCCAGGCATCAACACTGCACGTCAGACTGAGCTTGTGTCTGGGAACAAGGGGTTCAGGTACATTCTCACCAGGCACGGATGTGAATTGCCCCAGCAGGCCAAAGGCTTTTCTTTGCCTTCCTGTGGCTCTGACTTCTCCACCAAGCAAAAACTGCAGTTTTGAGGGCTGGATGACATTCAAGAGATCCACATCTGCTTGGAGAAGTTGCATTTTACATCTTAATGTGGGACAAAAACCAACATTTGGAACTTATGAGTGCATTTATTTTTCCTAACACCTATAACCGAACATTTCTGTGATTAGAAATAATTTTTTAGCCTGAAACCGAGTGTTCCTGAGCTACCCCAAATGTCCTAGTCCTGGCCTTTTTGTGTGAGGTAGTCTCTCCCGTGCCAAAGTCTGGTGACTAATGAGATAATTCAAGATGGAAACTTACTTGCAAGATGCTTTGTTTTTTACAGAAATAGACAAAACCAACCAACATCCCCCCAAGAAAAACCCCAACCCCCCTGAAAAACTCCACAAAAAAATCCCCCAAAACCCCAAAAACCAACCAAACAAAAAAACCCCCCCAACCACCACCAACAAAAAAACCCCAACAAAACAAAACAACAACAAAAAAAAACCAGAAAAAGAAACCAACAAAAAAAAAAGCCCACCAAAAAACCCAACCAATCAAAAAAAAGAAAAACCAACAAACCAAACCCCAAGCCCCAAGAAAACAAAAACACCACTGATGGTGCCAAAGACACTCTGGTTCTTCCCTCACCATTAGGCATCCCCAAAAGATGCATCATCCTTCGGCTGTAGCAAAGCCTGCCTCGAGTCAGAGCTTTCCCCAGGGTCTGCCCCATCATGGGGGTGAGTGGCTGCCATTTGTTTTCACACCCAAACTGGGCACTGAACTGGTCCCTATTGAAATTGATTCATCAAATCCATCCCCAATTCAAGCCTACATGAACAAGTAAGTTGCTTTGAAATGGTTTTTTTGGGGGAAGAAAGCTGGGTTTGGGAAGCATCCCTGTTCTCAGGGAGAAGGAGGCCAGAGAGAGTTCAAAGCCTCAGTCTAAAAACTGAGGAAAACGCCCTTCGTACAAGGGGGTGGGAGCAGCTTTGCCAATCCACGGAGATAAGGAAAGAGGAGAAGAATCAAGAATTGTGGATAGTGGTAGAAAGAAAGGTAGGAAAAAATAAGGGGACACGTGGCTTAGTTTGACACCGCCTGTTACCCTCGTGATAGCATCTTGTCAAGATTAGGACATGGCATTTCCTATAGCACAGATAAGCTTTGTCTTTGCCTGGGCTGCAACGCAGCTCTAAAAGGAGCAACTCTCCATCCGCCCCTTCCCCAGGACTGGTTCCAATTAGTGCCGACTCCATTCTGTGCCGGCTTAGCCCCAGGATTAAAAATCTCCCCTTGCCAATCCCCTCTGACCCAAACACTTCCTGGGACTGATAGGGCAACCAAATTCCCCTCTTTTCTAAATTGGACAGCTTGCTCTTGTCACCCCAAGCCCTGGCCCCTGTGGAGGGGAGAGGGGAAGGGATACGTGACAGAGAGCAGCCCTTCATCCTCCCCAGGGGCAAGGAACCTCGGACGCCTGTGCAGGGCCTGGAGCTGCAGCCATGCTGGGAAAAGCCCTGCTGGGATGTTTGGCTCCATCTGCCTGCCGTGGGCAGCAGGGGCAGCTCTGACACCCATCTGGCGGCTTTGGGGTACTCAAGGTGTCAGGGTGCCGCAGATCACATCTCAGGCTGCTCCAAAGGCCCACGGTGGGAAGCTGCCTACACGTGCACCTGTGAGCTTCTCTGGCCAGAAAAGAGGGTGGCTCCCCTGGCTTGGCCAGCGAGTGTGGAGTCATGGACAAACGCTTCCTGGGCAGCTCTTTACAGAGGCAGCTTTGGTGCTGAAAGCCAGGAGACAGTGCTGAGCTTGGGAGCAGCCCCAGCCACAGCGAGGATCCCACTGGAGGGGCAGATGGAGCCCATGGAGCAAGCAGGCTACCCTGTGAGGCTGTTTTGGCAGGAGATGTGAGCGTCTGCTACCAGCCCTGGAGGAAACAGAGGGAGATTTCACTGGATAGAGCTGGGGAGGAGAGGGAAAGGCTTGCAGCACGCACCTGGGAGCCTTCGTGCCTCCAGCCTTCTGCTGTTCATCCCCACATGCTTCTGCTGGCACCAGCTTTCAAGGAAAATCGCCTTGATTTTGTCCTGATGCAAAGCAGCAGAATCAGCAGAACTGAGCAAATTATTTATTCTGGGAGCAGCTGAGCAATGGCCAAGTGCAAGCTGCCTCCACACACCTACAGCAGGCACCTTCCAGCAGGAAACAGCACAGGCAGCTCCTGGCTCTGGTGCCAAAACCCCTGTGAGAAAGAGCTAAGTTGTCTTTAAACACTTCTCTGTTGGGAAGGCTGCAACCCCTGCCCCATCTCACATGGGACATGGAATAAACAGCACACAGCAAGTGCCCTTTTGGGCCCAGTATGGATTTGGACCACCACACACGGGCTCCAAAGGCTTTCCATTCCTCTAACAGCACCTGAGGGCCATCATTAAATCAGCACAAAGGGGAATCACAGAGGTGACATCAGCTCCCCCTTCACAGCAGCCTCACTCTACTCAGGGCAGTCACCACTTTTAAAGCAGAGAGGTTTCACATGGGTGTGGAGGAACAGAGTACCTGTGCCCCAAAAGCACGGGGTGTTTTGGGGAGAGAGGCAGGATTTCCAGCACACCTGGGCTGCAGGAGAACCCACAGCCCACCAGGGACTTTGGGGGGAAGGCAGTGATGCCATCTCATTTCCACAGCTGGGGTGTTCATAGGCAGACAGCTGTGCTTCTGAACGGGAAATGATCCCGATTAGCTTTCCAGGTGCTGTCCTGGAAATGGATTACAGGTGGTACAACAGTGTCTGATTGCAGTCCAGGGCTTTGTCCTTCTGAAAAAAAAACCCCTCTGTTATCCTCCCACCCCCATCTGCTTCCCCTTGCAAAGGAAGGGGGAGATCATCCAGGAGACAAGAAAACACACATACAGCAAGGGTGATTGCTATTTTAAGAATGTACTTTATACAAAATAACCAATTCATATGGAAATAAAATCTACAGACCTCCAAGGATCAAGATTTTAAAAAAGTTCTTTAAAAAAATTACCCAACACACAGTATTAAACTAACTATTGAGGTAACTGTCGCTCTTGGGGAACAAAGGTAATCAGCAGACCAAGACAAAATATACACAATATAAAAATAAATAGCATTCCCCTTTCCAGTATTGACCAGGAAAGTTCACACAACTTTGCAGCAGCAGGAGAGAGAAGAGGATCCCTGACACTGTGCTCTACAGGATGGGGAGGGAGGCGGGGGCAGCAGGTGATGGAGAGGTGCAGCCCCTGAGGCCCTGCTGGGGACAGAAGAGCTGGGACGAGCAACTCCAGCATGAACTCCTTCTTGAACTGGTAAATTGAGCCCATCCAGTCCAACCTTTCCCAAACAGCATGGACAGCTCTTCAGCCCGGTTTCCAATTGAGCCAAGATCAAGCAAGCCCATCCTCGAGTGTTACATCCCAGCACCCAGCAAAATATGCCAGTGCAGAGCCCCACAGAGGTCACATTTCCCCCACCGAGGGACACAGGCAGAGGCATTTTCACAGCTTGGTGTGGGAGGTCTCTGCTGCGGCCTCAGCTCACCCTCCTGTCACCCTGGGGCAGCTGCAAGCCATTGACAAAGGCCAGGCTTTTGCCCCCATGGCCACTAGACCCCTCCCTGCCCAACAACAAAAAGCACAGCAACATAAGAACAGCCTCACCCAAAAAGAGAAAGGCCCCCGTTTTCTCCTTGTGCCCCCGACAGACAGATTACATTCTTTACAAACTTACAATAATACAAAAAACAACCCCAACGTTACCCAACTTCAGAAAAATGAATGGATGTAGTGGCATAGGCTCCCCCACTGCCTCCTCAGCAATGCCAAGCGGAGCAGCAGTGGGTCACTCTCCTCCCCCAGAGGCATTAAATCACCCACCCCTCTTCCAATGTGCTCTGCTCTGTGGATGAGGCTCAGCTTTATCCAATTGCTCCCTTCCCTCTCTGCCTTCCCAAACACTGAAGCAGCAACCAGTGCTCTCATGGCTACCTGAATCAACCCACCAGTCTCTGGGAAAGCAGGAACGTGGCATGATAAAATGCAGGGCCACAGACAGCACCTTGCTTCCCACTGAAACTGTGAAGCTCCCCCAGAGCGTTCCATAGCCATCCTCTCCCTAAAACAGGACGGGAAGGTCAAAAAGCTGCACTGCTGCACGCTATTATTGCTCGGAAAAAGATCAGACAGCAGTGTTTGTTGATCCATGAAGGAGGAGAGACAAGAGTTTTCACAGTTGTACACAATGGATGCACAGGCATTTTTAACCTAAACCCCCCTGGAGGTAGACATGCCAGGATCACGTGTGGGAGCCCTGCACTGGGACCAGGAGCAAATCCTTGAACTGGCAGATGGACAGACACTGCTGTGCCAGGGTGGCAAAGCCCAGGGGCAAGCAAGAGAACACTCTTGAGCCACTGAGGACACCCTAATTTCAGGAGAGTACATGTGCTGTCCCCACCTGCTGTCTGTGCGTGTGCACAGGAGGCAGCTGGCAAGCTCAGCCCTCTGCCCTTGTGCTCGCGTGGGCAGTGAGCTTTGATCTCTGCACTCACAGCCACCGACTGCAGCGATGCCAGCAGAGGGAAAGAGACTTGAAAGCTGGGAAGCAAGGAGAGGGGAGGTGTTGGCATATGATACAAAAGGGGATCAGAGGACTTTCCAGACTAGAGTTGAGGCCTGAGCTCCTGTAGCTGCCTGGCTGGCTTCAGAAAGGGAGATTGCTCCTCTGCCGTGCTCCAGGTGTCTGTGGGCCTCCTACTCCTTTGATGCTCCAAGGAGCACCCCCAATGGCTGGCTGGTCTAACTTTGTTCACAACAAGGGACTTGTGCTCACACAGAGTCAGTTCTGCTTCTATTTAGAAGGTATTCCACTTACTGCCTTTCTGCTAAGTGAGCCAAGTGTTTCTAAATAAAAGGGGCAAAGAACAGAAGGGCTTTGGGCTAGAGTTGGTGACAATCCCAATTAAACCTCAGTCCTAATTAATCCTTTGTCCCCTCTTTCCCTGGTGGATGTAGCTCTTGCTTTTTCCCGGACGCACTGTTCACTTTGATATCCACATTTCAAAAAGAGGAAGACCTTTGCCAAAAGACATCTAGGCCACTGCTGCAAATGAAGGAAAAAAGCCCTCAGTCAATGCAAGAGCAGCCGTGTTGGATCTACAAAATGCTCCATGGTCTCTCAAGTCCTGCATGCGAGCCAAGGCAAGACAGTAACCAAAAAGGGAAGGGCACAACACAGCTCGCTTCAAAGGTACACTTGGATGTTACTATCTAGTTTCAAATCCGTAAAACCCTATTCTGGATTTCCCTGCCTAGGAGTGGACTGAGCCTTGCCCTGGTAGTCCCCAGAAGCTTCTATAGGGAGACAGCTGGAAACAGGTCCCTCCCCAGCTCTTTTTCAGAGCAGGAGGTGAGCAGAGTGAAAAGCACAACGCACAGTTCATTATGTACCGGTTAAAAGCGTTTTCCTTCCGCACAGGCGGCAGGGGTCCTGCCCGGCCCTGTGTGCTCACCCCCATCTGTATGTTAAACAGGTACAGATGGGCAGAGGCTGCCAGGTCAATGCTTGGGATGCTTTCTCTGCTACAATACGCGCAGGCTCTTAAAGCTCGTCACGTGGGCTGCAGCTGCAGCCCTCCTTGCACAGCCTGCCATCTCAAGCCCGGCCTTGCAGAAAGGACATGGCACTCACACACCTGCTCTGCAACCACCAGCACCAGATTTAAAAGGAAACAGGAATTCTGCAAGAGCAAACTCCTCTACTCCTCCACTGATGAACCACAATAAAAACTTTTTAAGGGGTTGCTCTGATTAAATGCAGACCCAGTTGTGTGGTTGCTCTGCAGCAAGGGGAACCAGGACCAACTACACCATCACAGATTCCACTGCTGGTCTTCTCCAAGCCACCCTTTGGGGATGACACTTCCCTGTCATTCACTTCAGCACCTTCTCTGAAATTCCACAGAGCACACAGCAACACAGTCTTCTCAGAAAAGGAGAGCAGAACGAAGCCATCAAGAACGAAGAAGCCACCCTGGCTGAAGAGAGAGATGAACAAAAGCCTGACAGGGATAAGTGGAGAAAATAAAGAAATGTTGTTTTCTAATTATACTTCCATTTTAAATGGAGAAGTGTTGGGGTGAGAACCTGCAGGGGAGCTGCCTCAGTCAGCAGAATGAAAGACAGCCTCTGTGACTTGCTTTCAGATAAGACATCATAAAGCTGATAGCTCTCCAAGACCCTGAGAAACCACACTTACAAAAATATACACAGGCGATTTGCTTCGGAAAGTCTGCATGGGAAAGGCATTTGGCAGACAAGAAAGAATCAGAAGCTTCCAAGAAAAGTGTCTCCATGTACTTTAAAGTCACAAATCAAACCAGTTGGGCCTTGAAGCTTCAAATTTGCTTTCCTCTTTTGTCCTCCTCATTGCAGGCTGGTGCCTTGGATTGCTACTGAGTGGTTTGGTGGGTCACGCCATGGAATTCATAGACTGCTGCTAAACTCAGCTAAAAGTCACTGTGAAGCCTCAGCCACTGCCCTTTCCAAAATACTTAGCTGCTGCCCAGTCTCATAGCTTAACAAGTCCCCTGTTTTCCCCCAGCTCCCTCCAGGATGACCAACTGCTCGTTAGCTTTAAGATGTGAATAAATGCAGATGAAATTCCCACAGAACTCGCTTGAACACCCGTGGCTGTCCAAGCACTGGCACACAGGGCTTTTGCAGTGCAGCCCTGCCATGGGTGAGAGAGCCCCTGCAGACTGCACAGGGAAGCTGCCACTGGCTCTGCAGGACCTGCTGCTTGACAACAGAGTGAAACCAACTCAACTGGAGCACACAGCCCTCTTGTCCCTCAGCTTCTGAGCCCATCGACCTCAACATCTGACTTTGAATGAGTGCTTGAGTGCTTTCCAATTCACCTGCAATTTGCAAATGCCAAATCCAACAAATGGCTCACACTGCAGTAATCCTACCATTGCCCCAAGGCAGCCTCTTGCTCTTCCTCCTCAGTGAGAGTGCTCAGGAAGCCTGTGGCACTTTCTGCTTCACTGCTGCTAAGAAGTGAATATAGCCCAGGCTCAGAGAAAAAGGCTCCTCTTCTCGGGCAGCAGAGCAGTAAGACTTGCACAAAATTTGTTCTACTGGATAGGTGCTGCTCCACCTGCAGCTGCACTGATTTTACCAAAAAAAGTTTTAAGTTGACCAATTGTGCCATTTTCTGTTTTCTAGAGCACACATTTCTTCTACCAGAAAGGCAGGGAGAAGGGTACCTATACTAGCAGAAGGGACAATGCCATGGGTGTCCTGCCCTGGTTTAAATTCCTGGTCCTGGTTTCCTTGTTCCCCCATGATGACAGGAGCTGGAAGTGCACTCAGGCCCTGGATCCAGAGGGGTGGAGGTGGGGGTGAGAGGGGAAGGAGGAAGAAGGCAAGAGAAAGAGGAGGACATGTTATGCTCCTGAGCAATTCCTGCTATTAAGTCAACCAACCGTCGGGTCGTGTCTTGGTTGCAGAGGCCAGGAAGGAGGACAGCAAATCATCCATCACACATTTCCTCACCTCTCCACGGTCCCCCCAAACCCTCAGCCTATCCTGAAAGATTTCAGTGTGATATGATTGTAAACAGTTAACGATTCCTCCAGTGCTAAGCCCACTACGAGCTGGGCCCACCCCCTCCCCCATTATGTACAATACATTCACCAACAACAGAAATTTATTTAGAAAGGCAACAGGTTAAATTCTGTAAACTGGATCCAGCTCCAAAACACACACGTTAATACTACAAGTAAAATTCCATCATCGTCCTCTTCCACCCTGAAAAATATACCTGAGTTTAGCAGTCAATGAAAGTTTCCACCCCCACCCGCGCCCTCCCCACCCGAAAAATCCCTCAAACCCTGAATGAGACGCAGTCTCCGGTCATGGAAAGCCACTAGTTTGGGGTGCCCTGCGATGGCGAGCCAGCTGCTCGGCTGGCTGGGGCCCAGCACCGCTCCGGGTTTCCAACACAAAAGCCGGCACCGCACCACGTTCCTCAGACCCAGGAAGCTCCATGCTGCTCGGGTGAGGAGAGGGTGGGAGCAAGGCCTGCCCCTCCTCTCCCTTGTCCAAATCACGTGTGGCTTTCATCTTCATGAAGTCCTTCCTTTCTCGGACTAGCTCTGGAAGAGGAAGAACAAGAGTTGGAGGCTTTAACTGGCACCTTTAGAAAGGAATAATCTCATGATTGCATGCAACCAGTTCAAAGCTAACACTACTGAGCTGCCTAAGTTCCCAGCTCCCTCCAGTTCTTCCCACTCTTATCAAACACCTCAATTCTTTAACCATTGAGCAGAGAAAGACTTGCATTTCAGCTCTGCTCTCTCTAGCAGCCCTTACTTGATCCAGAGGCAACGCTGATGGTTTTTGTGACGTCAAATCTTCCCGGGACATGGTTGCTGTAGGCATCTTCGGGAAGGGGACTTGAGCCTGATGCATTTGCATTCTGGAGTCAGGTTGAATGGAGAGAGTTTTAGCACATGAATGTCAGGAGTAAATCCCCACTCTTCGTTAAAACTACTTCACTGAAGGCATACATACAACATTAGCATACAAGCATTTGTCTTGTATATTCTGTCTGGCTTCACCCCAAAACATAACCCTTAACCCATGCCACTCTCCCGATGGCTCAGCTGTAAGCCAAGTTCCCTGAATACTAGAAGAAAGAAGGACTGTCATGCTCTGATGATGACAAAACAGTAACAGCTGAAGCACATTCATAACAACTGAACAGGGGATTTTTGGAGTAGCAGAATTTTCCACTTGGGAATAAAATGTGATATGCAGTCTCAGTAAGAAGTAACTTTCTGTGACTGAAATTTGACACAAAGAGGCAAAGCAAGGGGAGGGGAAAAGGGCAACACTGAACGTGTTCATAACAGGCAAACTTCTACTTTAGTCAGAGACTCTGCCCCACTACAAGCAAGATGAAATAAAACACTTGCAAAGAAAATGGCAAGAGTCCCTGTGATTAGGAGATGCTCAACCCTGGATGACACATTAATGAAAACACTGTCAGGTGAAACAAAGCACTGATGTGGGGATGGATGGGGCAGGCTAACAGGTTCTCCATGATAGAGAGTGCTCCTTGTTTTGAGGAGATGCAGAGACTCTCTCTCCCCATCTTAGCAGACCTCTTACTCCAGGAGCCTAAGAGCCACCTGTTAGCCTTTCATCTTCACTTGCCATCTCCTCTGACTTCAAGCCGTATCCCTTCAAGGACATCCAACACTCATGGTCACCCAGGCATTACCCCCCTCCCACCTTGCCTTCTTGCAGAAAACACGATCTTACCCCGAGGGTCTATACAAGTCCTGGGGTGGCCCCCCCATGCCACCTCCACTGCCTCTCTGCTCCATCAGCAAGGCCTGAAAGTGGCCCACGTTCTCCTCTCGGCAGCAGTACAGGGGGCCCTCCTGAGAGAGGCCATTGGCCTGGCTGGAGGCTGGATGATGAGACAGGTGAGCATTCATGGGTGATCCATATGTCCTGGGCTGGAAGTGGCTGGCAGGATGCCGGGATCCATAAGGAGAGCCAGTCTGTAGCATCACCCCGTGGGGAGGGAAAGCCGAAGGGCCGAATCCCATCCCCGCGCCCAGGTGCGGTGGGGGGGCTCCATAGAGGAACTCCCCTGCTGCCACCGAGCTCTGCCTCTTAGTGGCTGCATTGTGGTTGTCCAAATCAAGAAACTCTTTGGGACTCTCTGGTCTTTCCTGGGACTCTTCAGACTTCTCATCTTCAGGACCCAGCTCCTGCCCGTCGCTTGGAGAAACCTCTTTGGCACTTGCGACGTCCATGCGGTTGGGTGACGCCAGGGCGGCGCTCAGGGCCTCGCAGCCCTGCAGGCCCCCGGCCGAGCCCCGCTCTGGGAAAGGGGGCCTGGCCAGGGGCGGGTGGGCGCTGGGGTGCCCACTGGGGCTGGCCTGGGGGTGCAGAGGTCTCTGCCAGTCTGAGTAGCCCTGTGGGCAGCCGTAGTAGGGCGGTCGCTGGTAGTGGTGGTAGGAGGGTTGAGGCTGCGGCTGGTAAGGATACGGCATTCCCTGGGGGGGCCGATACCGCGGGAAGACGCCGGGGTGGGCGCTGCTTGGCTGGAATCCCCGTGGAGGAAAATGCTGGGGATGGGAGGCAGGAGGAGGTGGCTTCCCCCCCATCACGGGGCTGAACCCCTGCAGGCCTGGGTTGATGTGGTACCGTCCGGCTGAATTCGGGTATTCCAGACTGGACATGTAGAGCGGGTGAAACTGGTTGGGGGTGGCCCCCATGGAGGTGGCATCCACGCCGGGGAGGCCGGTGCCCTGCCCCATGCAAGGCACGGCTGCTTCGGGCAGAGCCTTTCCCCCACCACAGAAGGGCTTCTCCAGCAGGTTGGCAGCCAGCCCCTTCCCCTCAGGGCCGGCTGCTGGCCCCTCGCCCGCTGCCCCATTCTGAGGCAGGGGAGCCCCTCTGTCGGAGGTGGGTGCCAGGTCCCTCACGCAGCCTGGGTCACCGGCGTAGCCGCTCTCTGCCGACCACGCGCCTTTGCCCCGCCCTGCCTTCAGGTCGCCCTTCACACCGGGGCCATCCCCCTCCCCATCCGGGGGCAACGCGCGCCTCGTGCACTCCATGGGCAGCGGGGGCTTGGGATGAGGTAGGAGTTTGGCGTAGGCCCCATCAGGAATGCTGATGCACTGAGCCTTCTCGTCCATGCCTGCCGGTGTTTCCACTGAAAGAGAAGGAAGAAAGTCACACACCCGTCTAATTTTGGAAATTGGACCTTTCTGCCTGATACATACACATGCCTGCTCATGCTCACCCAAAGCACACACGCAAGATTAATTGCTGCCAGGTTAACCAGGTCTACCAAAGCAGCCTCAGTATCCTTTTCAATTGCTGACCCAAAGTTGCTGTGCAGCTGTGCCCAACAAGTCCCTAACATCTGGATGGAGACAGCATTACACTTTTGTGCAAATGGAAGAGATAAAGGAGTGACTTTCAACAGCCATGAAGGTTCTTCTGTTGGAAGCACTCCAAAACCTACCCATCCTCTACTCAAACCTGTCTACAGGACTGTTGGAGCATGGCCTCAGGACAATGCTCTTCTGTGGGGCTGCAGCCTTCCTCCCACACCCACAATGCAGTTTCCCCTAATAATTTTGAAGTGCATTTTTGCAAATTTGGGTGACCTTTAATAGCTGCTTCTTTTAAACGTGTTCTTTTGAAAACTGCTCATGAGGTTGCGTCTCTCTCTGAAAGATGGCACAGGTGAACACTGCAGTTTGCAAGCCAGGGCTAAGGCACAGCCCCTCTGGAGTGCCATGGCACACGTGTTTGGTCTGACAGAGAGGTGTGCAGAGGCTGCCTAAAGGAGAGGCAGAGTTGGCATCCACATGACAGCAACAAAGTGTTGGTGTAGTGGTAGCTTGATTTCAGGCTGCCTCACCCCTTCTGGTCATAGAATTATAGAATAGTTTGGGTTGGAAGGGACCTTAAAGATTGTGTAGTTCCAACCCCCCTGCTATGGGGAGGGACACCTTCCACTAGAGCAGATTGTTCAAAGTTCCATCCAGCCTGGTCTTGAACACTGCCAGGGATCCAGGGGCATCCACAGCTTCTCTGGGCAACCTGTGCCAGCGTCTCACAGCCCTCACAGTAAAGAATTTCTTCTCAACATTGAATTTAAACCCACCTTCCACAACCCCTGTTTGCCCACAGCTTGGGCAGAAGCACTACCACACCCCGAGACTGCAGAGCTGATCACAGCCTTGTTTTAACCAGCTGTGGTTTGGAGATGTGACTGCTCTGTCCTGCAATCACTCAGCGCTCTCCCCTGTCTCTGTTCTATATCCAGCAAGCTAAATCATGATGATAACTTTTAAGCAATGCCACACAAGGAAAGAGTTTCCTCTTAGTGCAAGGCACACAAGGGACTGATAAAAGATACAAGGGTTTTGATCTCCAGTTTACCAGCTAGAATTAATGAAAAAGACTTTTTTTGATCTCTGAATTTTTTTGATCTCTACTTTAGGTTTTATTTTTAAGATTCTTTTTTTTTATTATTATTATCTGTAGTTTACCAGACAGAACAAATGAAATTCAACCAGAAAGAAACTGGTGAGGGCACGCATGACATGCTGCCATCCCACTTGAACTGATACAGCTGCTCAGGGGCTTTTGGGCCATCCTGGTGTATGAAGATTTTAAGATGTTGAGAGCAGATGTGCATTTCAGAGGAGAAGCCATACTGACACACACTCAAAGGAGTATATTTAAGACATTTATTCACATAAAATCTCCTCTCCTTACCTAACTCTGCAGATCCAATTTTTATATTAACTCCAGGTGAGCTCTAGAAGCATCACAGCCTATGCTTTGCATTTGCACCCTGTGGCAAACTGAAAACTTGCAGGTAAAGCTGGGACAGAGAGGAGCTCTGGCAGGCTACAGTGAAACAAAACAGTCCTAGAAAAGTCTAAGCAACAGCAGGAGTAGAAAATATATTCCAATTCAGATTAAAAAAAAAAAGATGTATAAAAACTGTTTTCACCCCCAAGTATTTAACCAAGATTTGAATTATTTTCTGCGAGGTGGAGGCAGCAGACGCAGGAAGGGAAGGTCAAGTGCTACCAGTGGGCACTCAAGGCGTTACCTTGGTTGCTGTCCATGTCCATGGTCTGGCTGGTTGGATCCTGCGAGCTCCCGTTGCCCATGACAGGTTTTGGGGGCTGGCCCCCGGCGGAAGCAGCGTGAGCCAGCTGGGGAAAGGGCCCAGGGAGGTGCGGTGGCGGCGGCTGGCGAGGGTGGTAAGGCACACCCGGCGGGCACACCCGGGAGGACAGCTGCTGCATGGCGATCATCTCCGGGCTGTCCAGCATGGAGTCCCCGCCCTGGCACCCTCTTTGAACCTGAGGTGGTCCCCCAAACAGAGCAGCCGGCGGCTGTGGCATCCTCTGGCCGGCAGCTTTCCCAGGCGGTCGGATATACCCTGAGGGAGGCACACCGTGAGGTAGGAAATTCGATTGCTCGCTCCACTGGCTGGGAGGCAGTGGCGGCCTCATGGCCCGGGGGTCCATCATATGACCCAGGACACGGGGCTGGAGCGAGGGCCCCGGCCCCATGGGCGCTTTCTCCTCTGGCCCCATGGCAGCCTGTCCAGCGGGGCCGTGGCTGCCGTTCCACAGGGCTGGATGTGCACGGTTCAGGTACTTGTAGGGCCGGTACATGTGCCCCGGGGGGACCTCCGAGCCCTCGGGCGGTTTCCCAGGGGGCCCATTATGCCGTGGTGGGAGAAAGCCCTGCTGGAACTGGGCTGGTGGGTAGACGGCGTCGGGCGGGGGGCCACCCACACGCCCCAGCTGCAGGGAGCCCGGCCGGGGGCCCAGCCCGGCCACGTGCGCCGGTGCTGCGCACGCCTGCTTCTCCGGAGTGCCCAGCCGGTGCCCGCGGTGCTCGCTCAGTCCCACGGCCGGCTGTGGAGAGAGAGGGGCAGTCTCAGGGAGAGCCATCACACCCCTGGGCGCCTGGGGTGCTGCAGCCCTGGGTGGGAGCGCCTTACCTGCATGGCAAAGTGCTGGTGCTGCTGCACTGGGTCTCCGGGATGGGGCTCAGGCACGCGCGGAGAGCCGTACAGTTTCGTGGGATCAGAGCCACGCAAAGGACCAAACGTTCCTGGCACCGCTGGTCTCTGGGGGAAGGGTAGACGTGCAGGGGAGAGAAATAAAACAATTTGTGAAGAGTATAAAAGCAACAAAATACTGCAGGTGAGGGGAAGTCAAGGCTGGAGTAACCACACGGATGAGCAGCCGGACTGCTTTGGAGGTACCATGGAAAACCTGTACACTCTCTTCTATGAGGGGACATCACTCCCTTATCAAAGCCATTCTCTCCCACCCCAGCCACTCACCCCTGCACTTAAGGCTGCAATACCCTCACTTGCCACCCATGTATTGGGGAGCAAGCAAGAAGACTCTAGGGGGCAGGGATTTGCTTCAAGAAGAGGAATGGACCACAAGAGTATGGAAGCAGGAAGACAACAGGGAATATGCTGGATTTCCTTCAAAATACTCAGGGCCTCCAGCTCTCCTACTGCCTCCCAATAGCTGCAGAACAAGAATCACACTAAAAATTTTGTTCAATCTCTAGCTAAAAGGGCAAGGGATGGCCTAGATCTCAGGGGAACAGCAGATACATCACACCACAAGCCACCACGAGCTAAAATGGAAAATGCAGTAAGGATGGGTGAGGAACAGCCCAGAAGGGAGGCAGAACAGGTGGCATTCAGAGCAGAAATGTTGGGCTAAAGATAAGTCAGTGCTGCAGTCCAGGGTGGCCTTTGTTTGATGCAGCTTACAGCTTTTATAAATACTCAAGGCATGAAATGCAGTAGTACATAGATGGCACGAAGTTATGAGGCATCTGTAAACAACTGAGACAAAAGAAGACCAGCTTGTTCAGCTTCATAAACTGGAGGTTAAGGAAAGAAGTGGGACAGCTTTCCATGCACACTGGGATGACTCTCCAAGGAGAGAAGAGAACTAGGGGAACCAGTTTGTGCAAGCCTACACTGGGACATACCAGCCATGGGAAACATTAGGAGATTGCTCCCACCTAGTGTGGCAAAGACTTAAATGGTACCAATTTAAATCTATGGGCTGAAAAGTTTCACTTGGAGGAACCATAGCTCTGACTCTTTATCTCTGGGAAAAGGTTTCTGACATCACAAAGGATTTCACAGTAGGAAGTTTCATTCTCCTTTACCTCCCTCCCTCCCTCAGCCTGATGGGCAAAGGACGGCAGGAGCTGCTCCTTACCATCTGTCCAGGATGTGGCACAGGGCTGGGCATGCCGCCGTACTGCAGGGAGCGGGGGAAGCCTCGCCCGTTGGAAGGGCCCATTTCTCGAGTAGTCTGCATTGCGTTGCCACTTGGGTCGTCTACAGAGGACGAGGAGAAGGAGGAGGAGGAGGAAGAGGAGGAAGAAGCAGGAGCCCTAGAAGTAGCTCGATATGGTGGAGGTTTTCCTCCATTTTCCAGGCGTTGCTGTCTCTTGCCAGGCCCATCTGGGTCTCGTGACCGAGTCCAGACACTGCCTGTGCCGGAGCGGCCGGTCCGCCGGCTCCTCTTCTCTCGTCTCCCATCCTCTCTGATCCAAAACTCCTCATCCGTGTCTCCATCTTCCCCAGGGAAGTGCTTCATCATTGCTCGGTGGAAACACCTCTCCAAGTTGTAAGCCATCTTTGTATATTCTGCAGTCAAAAACCCCCAAGAACGTCAGAGCCTCACAGAGAGAAACAATTACGCAACATCAGATAAATCATCTCCCCTCTGCCAAGTTTCTCTGAGGAAGACTTTTGTTTCTAACTAGTTGGCTTTGGTTTCTACACTGCATAAGCAACACGGCATCAGTTCTGTTCAGTAACCTCAGCACAGGACAGGCACACAGGCATGACAAAGTGCCACTGGCAGCAGGGCCTGCGGAGTCAGCATTAACTCAGTGTTCCAGCCTAGTGCCAAGAATTACATTAGGAGGAGCACCACCTCTGCTCGCAGAGATGCGTGACCTGCACAGTTAGCCAGCAAGAGCGCTGAGAGAAGAAATGGGAACTTCCAGCAATGCTATTTGATTACATTCAGAGGCTTTTCTTGGGCTCGTTCAAATCTCTGCTGTGGACCACAAGACGGAGGCAAATCAGCAAACGCAATTATCCGTGTAGTTTCCAAAGCACTTGCTGACCCTGGACCGAAAGCTATTGCCAACACCAGTGTCCCCACTGCATCATTTCCACAGGACAGTTCTGCTGAGATGAGCTTTGACTTTTTGTTGAGTGGATAGGAAGGAAAAGACATGTGAGAGGTGTTAGTGGCAAGGCCTTGAAGCAAGTGACTTTCCAGTTTTTTCCACTAAACTAACCCTGAAGTTCCTTGGGGAACAGAGCTTTCCCAGCGGCAGTGCAGGTATGCTTTTACTTGCAGCCAACAACAACAAGCTGATCAGTTCTTAATGTTGTTTTCCCGTTCTCACAAGGTGTTGCTGGTGAGACAGTCTGCAGTGATGACCCACCATATGGGAACTGATTTCTTATCTAAGCAACATGTCGAATTTTAATTGCCATGCCAATTAAACCCAGGATTTCCCATTTGCAGACTCGTTCCTTCAATAGCCAAGGAACCTAAAATCTACATTTTCCATCCAGTGGACAAGCCTGGTTCATTCCTCACTTTTCTGTGGCACTCAACAAACACTGGCAGTTAACCAGAAAAGGGGCATACAGGCACACATAAGCACATGAAGGAAGGAGCTCAGAGAGAAACAGACTCTCCTCTCTGTGTATGTTCTGCCTTCACCATCTACCAACATGGCACTCCTTAGCATTGCCATGCCCCAATTCAGCATGGCCAAACTGCGTTAAAAGCCTCACTCAAACCCAATACAGGTCTCAGTAGACCCTGTCATCCGTTCTCCCAAAAATATTCTGAAAGAGAACCACAAACCAAGTGCTGGTGAGGAGGAAGAGGGCGCTGCTTGCTTTGGCTGAGCACTGCAAATAGACAAATTTAGCATCTTACTGCTCTTACCACTGCCTTCACCGTTGTACTTAAGACAGTTCCTGAACATGGTCTTCATATCACCCACAAATTCCTCCTTGGTGCAGTACTGACCTCCATTCAACTTCTTCTCCATGCTAGAGATATCCATGGGGGCCTGAAATACAACCCAACTTCCCTTCAGTTACAGCACGCATAGTGGGGCTCACGAAGCTGCAGCTCAGAGAGGCCAAGGGCAGCAGAGGATGCTCTCCAGAGAGACAGCCATCCATCTTTGGTTTTCTTGGCTTGTAAGGCTACAAGGCACTGCCAGAATCACGGAGTTTGACTGTGAGAGTAATACAGCCCACAAAACTTCAAAATACTTCCAAAAAACTGCATCCCAGACAACAAAGCGCATCAGTCAAGATGGCTAGGCCACTTTCCATACCTTAATGATCTGGTAGTAGTTGGGAGCATACGATTCATCAACGGGCTCCAAGAAGGGCCAAGAGTCCTTGTGAGCCTTCACCACATCTAGAACTGGCAGTAGCAAGAGAAGGGTGAATGGTTACACACACACACAGAGAAATATTTCACTTTGAGAAAGTCACGCTGGGTGGGACTAACCTTTGTACATGGCTGTGAACTCATCGTCCAGTTCGAAGCTGTAACAGGAAGCACCACAGTGAGTATGCAGACTGAGGACAGATCAGACATGCTCTGTACTTCATCTTCTCTTCCACCCACGCATCGCCATAGTGCTGGCAAATAGGCCTCATCACAAACACTCCTCTCATATGGACCAAACCCAGATGTTTCTCAGCTTGCTCCTCTCACTGTTCGCCAGCCTCACTTCTCCCTCTGCATTCCTGTGAATGATCACACTCCTCTCCTTGCCACACTCACTGCTTCAGCACTCTTGTGTGCTGCAGTGCCCCATTGTATACTCACATATCCTTGGTCCTTCGCTCTTCCCTGGTAGGGGAACTGGGATCCAGGTGGTAAAGCTCAGGGGGGAGCTCCTTCCCCTGTGCCAGCAGCCAGGCCCGCTCTTCACGAAGTTTCCTCCTCCTGGCCCGTTCTGCAGTGGGAAGAGATGAAAAACCATTCAGGACTCCATGCCCACATCTTGCAGGGAAACAGAAGGTGCTCCTGCAGCTCTCAAGAACTCCAGTGAGATGGTTTTGTTCTTTCAGCGAAAGCAGCAACAGCACAGGAGCAGGTGAGGTGAGAACATGGCGCACCACGAACACGCCTCGTCATCCTCCCTTGGTTACAAGCACCGATTTTGAAGCAGCGCTGTGACAGAGATGCTCCCTTAGGCAGTTTCCAGAAGTGATGTGGTACAAAGAGGACAGTTCAACACCCAGCCCTAGGCACGGAGCGGCACTGTGGAAAGAGCTGGCTTGTTGTGATCTTCCTTTAGGGGCTTCACGTCAGGCAGGTGAACTTGAGGCAGCTGGTTTTGCACTGAACAGGATGAAGAGCAGTGCCAAGGGAAGGGTGAAGTTCTACCACCTGAGTGGCAATGAGTAACTGGGTCATTACTGACCTCCATGACCACGGCTGGCTTTGGGAAGGTTGCTCAGGTAGGGCTTCACGGCCAGCAGCCAGGGTGAGCAAGCTGCCACACACGAGGGCCACTGGGACAGCTTTCGTTTAAAGAGGTGAAAGACAGGAAGAAGCAATGCTGGTAATATAACCTGTGGTTTGCAACCAGACAGCTGGCTAACAGATTGCTTCATAAGAGAAAGTTTATGGGCTCTTATGAACCTCATTTCCTTTTTCTTATAGGAAAGCTGAATTCATTTGACTTGCAAAACACCTGCGGTTGGACCAACCTTCTGTAGGAGCAGAATTCTGTGAAAGTTATGTTCAGGGAGAGATGTCATAGGAACAGGACCCCAGGAAACAGAAATCAGGGAACACCCAGAGTGAAAGAAAGATGGGAGAGACTAGGCTAACACCCTTTATCAGAGGCTCTGCCCGTGGAAAATGCCAACCACTCAAGAAGTACCAGATCTGGTGGAAAAATATTAATTTAATGTCTTACTCTGTCAGTCAAACCCAAACTTGGGATGGGGGTTGAGGGCACAAGAAAAGTAGGAACAGCTACAAGGTGAGTGTTTATAGGAACATCCATGGCCAGATATGTCAAAGACTGGTAAAAGAAAGCCTGAATTTCCCGTTAGAAGACTCAGGGTAGCATGGAAGTTGGGAGTACAGGACTTGCATCTAAGGTGTCCTACAGAATCTAACAGCACCTATTAGAACATTGCATGACCAGAAGTCCAACACCCAATTGCAAACATATCCCAAACAGACTGAACATTAGAAGAAAATTTTGATACCCTAAAATTTCTAATGACAGATATCCACCTTTCACAAGTCTGAACCAAGTAAAACAAATTACGTCACTTCGAACTCACTTTCTCTCCATCATAAGAACTGTCATGATGGCAAATGCTAGAGGTGGGTGTGCTTGGCACTAAGAAAAGATCATTAAAAAGCCAGTTATACCTGGATTGCTGCTGTTTCTAGGGATAAAAATACCGTCATGATTTAACTGAACGAGTAACATAACCTTTGGAAACAGCTTTTGAACCTACTTGAAAGGAGACTTCTCCTGGCTTAGCCTAAATGGACTAAGGGAGAGTTTAAACTAAACTGAAAGGAACTGCACAAACCAAAATAAAAGCATCTCTGCCAACAAAAGCATGAATGTATGTTAACTTGGCTTAACACAGGTTACTGCTCAACCCCATGCCAGTTTCTTGGAGTGGATCTGGTGCCTTTGAATCAGATGATGTAGTGATTGCATTAACCCAGAAAAGGAAGTGGCTTATACCAAAACAAAACCATTTTACAGCAACATTTATCTTTGAAGCTCTTGTGGAACTTCAAGACTAATTTTGTCTATAGAGATGAAGCATTATACCACAGAGAAAATGCAATTGCCAAGGGAAACATATCTGTGGCAGGAACACACGAAGGCCAAGGAAGTAACTGGATTTTCTAAAGGTTAGAAAGGCAAGCAGGTAAAAGAAGCTATTCTTAGATGACATCTGGCCTCCTACCAAACATCTGGTAGCAAACTGTTTCATTTTGGAAAGTTTACAAGGTTTGCATGAACTTCATCTTTTTTTTCCTTTTCTGACACTTTATCCACTTTGGGACTGATGATGCTGATACCACCACACATTGCCACAGTTTTCTGAGGATGTTCAGCCTTTTCCTAGAACTACAACAGTCCAGCCAGTCACTGTGGCTAAAGCAGCAGCCGAAGGAATCCCCAGAAGGGAGGCCAGCAGAGAGAAGGTGGTCAGAAAAGAGCTTGCTCTGACACCCACACCTACATGTCCTGGCTGACTGCCTGCTGCCTGTGCCTTGATCTGAGGTATTAAACACAACATGCCTGTTTGTTGCAGAACAACTTAAATCAGCATTTCATTTAAGAACCACAAAAATTTGAGACCAACACCTGAAATTGCCACCTCTGGTACAGCCTGGTCCCTGCATCTTTAGTTCTTCAATTGATAAGGCCACTAACAATCTAAAAATACTGCTCTTGCTACTCCCATGTTATCCCATTCCCTCTCTCCTCAAAGGGAATTCTTCTTTCATCATGCATTGGGCCAAAAGAACCAAATGCTGTTCAGTGAGAGCAAAGCCAGCTGAGCCTGCATGCAGGGAAATCATGAGGAGGCAAGTGAGGAGACAGAACTGAGAAGCAAACATGAATAGCAGGAAAAGAAAAGGGAGAAAATTAGCACAATTTGAAGACAACACAGCTGAAAGGTGCACTACAGAACAGCCACCAACACCGAGACGACAGACAAAAGAAAAGAAGCTACAGTCAGACCAATTTATCAGAGGCAAGAGCAAGAAAAGATGTTCTCATTAGCAAATCTGGCAGGGGAGGGATGCAAATGGCAGCCTTTAATTTAAGAGCTCAGGTCTTGGCTTTGAAAGCCTCCGCTCCTGCTCCGCACTGGCCGCACACGTTACCTTCCACTGCTTTGACCTTCTCCTCCATCTCCCTCTTCCTCTCTTCCTTTAGCAGCTGCTCCTGCTCCCTCTTCTGCACTGCTATAAGGATCTGGCGCTCCTCCTCTTCCTCTCTGCGTCTCTGCTTCTCCACTGAGCTCAGCACATTTGGGTTTACCTGTAACAGAAGGGAGCACCAAAACCTGTAATGCACTGGCTTTTTGAAAGCTGAGCAGAGGCAGGTTTACTTTGAGGAAGTTTTAAAGCACACCTACAATGAATGGCTGGGAGGAAAAAAAAGGGGGAAAAAAAGGATTTGTATGAATGATTTCCTAGATGAAAAGCAACATGGAAAGGGAAGTTATTTGTCAAGCAATGAAATCCTACTGATGCAAGGACAATGGAAGGAGAAGCGATGGGTTAGACAAGCTGCCATTCTGTCAGGGATGCACCGTGTGCATTTCTCTTCCCTTCTGGGCAAAAGATCCAGGCTGTTGACACCCTTACACAACACCTCTACCTCTTCCAGCTAGCAGAGCTCTGAGTGCAAGTGTGAGAAGAAAGGACTACTTTGCCAAACCTGTCTCTGCTGCAAAACACAGAATACTTCAATAGGAAAAGAGTCTGGTACAGCCTTGTGTCAAGGTATCGTTAGGAATGTTTTCCTTTCCTGTTCAAAATTTCTGTGTGCTAATCTCCCCTGAACTGGCTCTCATGTGTTTGTTTGGACAGTTTTCCTGCTGGGTCCCAAAAGCAGTTCTCTCATTCAAGGACACCTGGCTCTTTATTGCCCCACTTTCTCACCTCCCCACTGCCAGCAGGCTGCAGGGCTGTGTTTGATCCTACTTAAGGCTGCAGGCTTCCCAGACCAGGGACTGCATGCTCCTATTTCTCCAATAAAGTATGAGGTATGTATATGGAAGTGTGGAATTATCTTCATTACCTGAATTTAATTATGAGACAAATGTATCAGTCAGCCACCAGCCACTGCTACCCCTCTGACCAAGACATGTGTGCCTTATCAGCAGGGAATATCAACCAGAAAAGAACAATGTACATACAGTTTGCTCCAACTTCATTTTCAGGGAATAACCAGCAACCACCACTTAGGCAGAAGGCATTTCCTGAGGATTAGCAATCAGCCGGGGTCTGCTGGCTGCTGCTCAGACCATCAACTTCTCCAGGCCCATTATTAATCCCCAGGAAAAAAAAAAAACAACCAATCTGGCACCACGATTACTATTTTGTCCTTGTTTCATTGCCCAGGAATGGAACCTGGGGGTGTTTTGATGAACGCCCAGAAGTGTTGTCAGGTTTCAGTGCACATTCATTCCCCTTCATTCCCTCTCTGCCTCCCCTTCCCCTCCACAGCCCTGTGCTGCCCTACAAACTCCCACTCCAGCTCTCTGCAGATGAGCACAGTGCATCATCTCCCTGTGTCCAGCAGCAAAAATACCTTAAGAGAATTTTGCTTCAACCACCAACAGTCACACAGAAGCGTCCAAGAGAGGGTGATGGGACTCTTGACAAAATTAGGACCATATCCTGCATTTAGGGACAGATTGGGCAACACAAAACACCTATTCTGTGCTGGCCTTTTAAGGTGAAACCCAGAGCTTCATCTCACCATGAGGGAACTCTGCCTGTCTTCTTTTCCGTTTTATATCTTTGTCAAAATGGTATCACTTTACTCTTCTTTCTCTTTCCTAGGGAAATCATTCTGTGAGTTCAGGTGCTTTGAGATTAGCCAGCTTCTCACAATCAGTCTAAAGTTTGTTTCTCAGTTCCTCTTTCCATCCAATTATTCCTAGTTACGCTCTTCTGGGTGAACATAAATTCTCCTCTTCTTCAGTCACATTCTAGCCTTTACCTTATGGGTTTCCTCACACACTGACACAACACTCCCATATTTTTGCACTTAGATTAAATGTTTCCTTGTAAAGCAATCCTTTCAGCTCCCTGGAATGATTATTCCAGTTGTCTCTCAGACCTTTCTTCCCTGATCAAAATCCAAACACCAGGATGCCCAGGATTGTGCTATGACAAGTACAAGAGGTCAAGAACCTAGAGAATTGGGTTCTACGTTCCCAGTTTTGATTCTCTTTGTATCCCTTTCTCAAATGCTCTGCCATCTCATTTGCTACTCATGAGCTGCAAACAACTTCCTTTCAGACCCGATCCTGACCACTTTCAAACAGTTTTCCTCTAACTTTCTTGATAAATCTTTATATTGCAGTAGGAACCAAAAGAGCCAGAGAGAAAGAGGGGAGCAGGAATCAGCCACCAAACTTGGTATGCCGAGATATTTAAATGAGGATGTGACCATCAGCCTTTACATTCTCCAACCAGTAGACCTAAGCCAGGCTGGCATGCCAAGTTGATTTCTTTGATTGTTGGTACTCCAGTGAGACATTCCCTTTCCCTGGATTAGTACAGCTTCCACCATTCATGTCCCGTGGAAACAGGAGCACAACATCCAAGCTGCAGTGCCCACACCAGGGCCTCTCCAAGCCTGCAGGGTGCATTCAGCACCCTGCGCTTGAATGGCACAACACAGGATCCACAGCTCCAGATCAACCCACCACAAACACAGCATCAACGAAGCAAGGTGACGCTGTTCAACAAAGGAGAGGGTGGCATCCTACCAGGTCTAGAAGGCAAAGGAAAGGGAAAAGCAGAAACCACAAACACAGTGTAGGGAGCCCCAAGGACTGCAGCAGACACCCACAAATGCACTCGCAGGGCAGCAACAATGCTGCATGGGCTCCTAGAGACACTTCAGACACAGAAAGAACCTGATTTTCAGAGGGACCCTCTGCCCAGTGTCCCGTCTCAGTCCATTGGGGATGAGTGTGCTCGACTCGGGGTTAAAAACAAATACGTGAACATGAACCAGTAAACTCCTACTGGATTGGTGGAAGCAGATGCTTATTGGAACTATAAAAGCACGAACCAAACACAAGTTAAACTTCCTTCCTGACCATGGAGGTGGCAAAAGGACGTTTCTGCAGCTCTCTCCCCACTCGGAGGATAAAAACCACGGCGACGAAGGCATCACCGCCTCCTTCCCTCCGGCAGAGAGCACTCCAGGACACAACATCACTGCCTTCCCCCGACCCTGGGACTCCGAAAGGGCCAAACTTCTGCCTTCTGCTTTGCTCTCCAGACAGTGGGTATCAGACTTCAGGGGCAGAAGGCCAGAAGGCGCGGGTGCCCTGAGTGCCCTGGCCCCTCGTCCGCAAAACCTTCCCCGCTCAAGTTTCCGCAGCGCTCTCCTAATGAGGGTGCTGCTCAGGAGGCTCTTAATGAGGAGCTAATCTGAACCACCTGTTGAGAAATCCCCCTCAGGATCAGGAGCCCATGGAGCAGTTACATCTCGAACTCAGAGCAGCAGCCAGGAGAAGGGGGTCACCTGCACTGGGCTGAGCTTTGCTCCCCAGGCTCGCCTGCTGCCCACCCTCACTCGGTGAACAAGGCATCAGACAAGCTGGCACCTTCCCTGGCTCCCCCACGGCAGGGATGGCTGCCTCATCCTGCTGGGGAGCAGCGTGAGCATCACTGCTGTGGCCACTCCTAGCGAGTGCCAGGAGGGCCCCCTGCTCGCTGGAAACGTTTCACTGGCCCACAGGCAGCAATTAACAGCCCTCTGCCGCCGCAGACCTGGAGCACCTGCGGTACTGATTAGCATCATTCAGGCTCCATGTGTTTCCCACTCCCCTCCTCCTCTGGGATTTCTGCTGCCTGCGAACAAACACGTGTCCCTGTGCTTCCTGCATGGTGGGCTCTGCAGAGGGCAATTCTGGCCCCAAACTGACCAGCACTGGGGTCTTACTTTCCTCTCGGCAGGCTTTTATCTGCAGCATGATGAGAAGTTCTTCCTTCCTTTTATGTATCTGTTCTAAGTAATTACATTTATTGCAGGGGGAACTGTACTTTCTCCTTTGTTTTGAGGGAACCCCTGACTGTGGCTCACGCAGCATATTCCCTGCAGTTTAATTTCCCAGGGTTTGACAAAACACCAGGTAACTACGTTTCCTTTACATCTACAGTGAAAGATTATGCCACAACCTGATAGAACGAGACAATTTTTTCCTCTGAAGCTAATCCTGTGCTGTCTGACCGATTGCTTTGCGTAGCAGTTGCCAGTTCAAAGACCCCCCATCCCCACAGCCCCGTGTCCCCGGCTGTGCCGGCGTGACTGTTAGGGGCTGTGTGGTGAACTGGATCAGAAAACTGATCTACGTTAAAAATAACCCCGACCAAAGAAAAAGGTTATATTTAACTCCAGTCATTTCCCTGGGTCTGGTTCACTGCACAGACCCTCAAGCAGCAGCAGTGCTGTTACCCTGATGGGGTGGAGAGGAGACGAGGGTGAGAAGGCACGGAAAGCGCCGTTTGAGCCCACAAGGCTGCAGTTTGATAAGATAAGCATTTCTTTAAGCAGCCTAAATTGTGACTTCCATTTCCAGCTGACCCCCTCCTAGCTCAGCTCCATACTGCATCAGTCATTCTCTCCCTTGGCGCTATCTACACCCTCATGTGTTTGCAGCCTCACGTTTTCCCCTTGGCTGAATTTCTGTCATTTCCCTTTGTAAGCCGGTTCTTCTAGCCCTCTCATCCTTCTTCAACTTTTCTTTGAACTGCCTCGAATGTGCCAGCACTTTCATTGAAGTGGAATTCCCCAGACTGAGCGCAGATTTCCATATGCAGCTGCAGCGGGGTCTGCGGCGAGGCCGGTTACCTCTGCGATGCAGAGGGCAGCACCTCCCTGCTCGCCATAGAAACCCCGGGTGTCAGCCTGCCTTTGACGGGCATTGCCACCCATCTCTCTTTCAGCACAAGCACTTTCAAGCGGCTCCTTCCCACTGAATAGCGATGCTGCGGTTTATTTCTTCCCCCAGGAGGCATCTGCTCTCGCCTCCCTCCGTCTTCCTCCCCCTCGCACCCCCCCTCACCTCCTGCTTGATTGGTTTGATGGGCTGATGGTCAGACATCCACCTGGGAGAAAACTCTGTCCGCTGCAGACGCTTCTCCTGAAATAGGGTTGAGAATTGAGGGAAGGAAAAAGAGAGTGGAGGAAATTAGGGCACATCGGTGACACTGGCAGGAGAAACTCTGAGGGCTGGAAGTGACCATGAAATCCCTATTAGCTTTACAAGGGTAGCAAACAAGCAAACTGAACTCAGTCCAAGAACACCACACAGACTGCAGAGCCTGTTTTACAAAGCCATCCAGCCGAAGGATCCCTTTCCAGATCAGTCCCACCTGAAAACATTCGGCTGATGGACAATACGCTTCAGAGTTTTGTGGCTCTGACGTACCAGCTCAAAGCAGACTTAGCTAGGACAGCTAGGCAGCCAGCGCCCCTTCAGCAGAGCCAGCAGAGAAACGGCAGTAACAGTGGAATCCCGGGCAGTTTGCATCGAAAGGCCAGGCTGTAAATCGCAGCAGTTCAAAAGCACAGAGATCCCCTGCCAGCAGGAAAGGGACACAGAACACGGCTGAAGACAGTGACCCCTTCAGCCATCCTACCTATGCTGCCGAGCAACCATGAACCAGATCCTCGAGCACCGACTCCAGTCCTGCCACAGCATGGGGGAGAGCCTTCCCCCCATTCACAAGCTCACAGCCCCCACATCCATGGCACTTGCTGGCTGGAGGTGGGGGGACAAGAACGAGGTGACAGGCTGCCTGGGTTTAGCTCTCCTTCCCTCAGCCAGTGTCCATGCTCTTGGAAGCGGTCAAAGGGAGGTAAACAGGATGTCATGTCTCCTCACCTTCTGTGCAATCATGTTGCAGATCTCCGGCAGGAAGTCTTCACTCAAGAGTTTGTAGAGCTGCCTCTCTCTAAGGGAAGTCCTCTCTCTGAAGCTCTCTGTGACCTGCCTCCACTCCTCTTCCGTCTGGCACAGCAGCCACCATGTCCCACGGCCAGGCCCCTGGGACCCTTCAAAAACATGAAAGGATGTTATCTCCACAGCAGCTGTGACTAACAGCTCCTCTCCATCCCTTCTCTCCTCTCCTCAGGGCTCAGGAAAAGAAAAAGACACTGGCAGTGGCCACTGTTATGGAAAACATTCCCTCTGATATTGACCCAAAGCTCTCTTCATGCCCCAAAAGCACTGCTACCTCCCCTGGTGACAACTGAGAGTGATGCCGGAGCCACACAGGAAGCACACAGGTGAAGAAATAATGGTGGCACATGGGTAGCACAACATCCCTGTAGCAAGCCCACATTCCAGTTATGGCAGACTGAAGAAAAGAATTTAATTTGTTTCTTGTAATGGAGGCTGTCAGCCAGAGCAGGACACAGGGAAATGCAAATGTCTGATTTAGTCTGGCAGCAGAATAAAGCTATCAAAAAATAACGTAATTTGAAATAAGCCTTCATTTCTTTTTAAGCACTGCAGTGAAAAAATCCTCCTGTTCCCCGCAAATGAAACATTTTGTTTGCAGGCACTTGAAAGAGCAGAAGAGGAAGCGAAGGACAGGGTTCATCAGGCTGCCAGATGAGGGGGAAGTTCCAAAAGTTCACATCTCATCCCTGCTTGATCCAAAGTGGGACTGAAGCAGATCACCCACTACTCTGAAGCACGTCCCAACCACCAAGACACCTTGAGAGCTGTTCCACCTTGCGTGAAACATTTGAATATTAATTGCGAAGGAAGGGCTCTCTTGCACTGTGGTTGGAACACCCACCTGGAGAGGGGGAATGTGGTTCCTGCTCCACGAATGTTTACACAGAGCAGGGAAGCCTCATGGGTTGCAACTTGTATGATTTTGCCCCAGGATGCTCTCTAAGCAAAAAAGGTTGTGGCTTTTTTTTTTTTCCTGGAGTGGGGGAAGTCTTGGATCAAACACCTTCAGGCTGAGGGGTTCTCAGCTCCCTCGAGACTTTTCTAGGGCTGACCACTGGCTCCCAGAAAGAAAGCAATGCTCATCAGCACCACTGGCAGATGTCATGCACCTTCTGACCACATTTTCAAGCAAACTAACAATGAAAAGTATAAAGAAGTGAGAAGCCTGGATCTGGCTCTGGGCCCTTTGTGGATCTGAGCTGCGAGGGGCTCTGACATGCAAGCTGTCAACTTGTCCTGGGGAAGACTGGAAATGTGCAGGCTCCCTGCAGCCACCTGCCCTCTGCCAGGTGCCTGGGTGCAGTGGCAGCGGCACAGAATGAGCTGTGCTTGTCCCAGGTCACAGCCAGCCTGGAGCTTAGCCCTGGGCTTCAGCTCAAGAGGCTGCACTGGAAACTGGTAACTGAGACAGCAAAGGTCCAGCCAGTGCTGACTCTGCTGCTGTGGCTGGGCACAGCCCTGCCTTGCCCACCTGCAGCGGGGAGCTTACCTGCACCCTGCCCCCAGAGCCTGCATCCTTGTTTCTCACTCCCTTGCCAGCTGCCTAGGACGTCTCATTTCAATAGCAAACAGCACTGAGGCACTGCTTTGTGCCAGCAGAAGATTACTGTGCAGCTGAAGTGACACAATTTGCTGGAAGACAATGATCTGATAAAAACCCCAGCGCCTCACACGCATCGCTCCGGAGCAGCCGGAGTGGCCGCCAGGAAATCTGAAGACAAAGGGCAAAGGGAAGGAGGCATGGGAAAGACAATGCCACCCTTGCCTTTTACTGTGAGGCAACAGGCAGGCTGAGTCCCTGGGTTTTGTGGGAGCCAGTGGATACCCATGTTTGACAAATGAGTCCCAGCTCCCTTGAACTCGCTTTCACATCGTGCTGCTAACTCGCTTTTTGCCTCGTTAACCCTAAGGCGGGTACCCCCAAGATATTGTTTACCAGGCTCAGCCACCCAGTGGCCACGAGGAAGGAAAAGTGAGGAGGATCAAAAAGGTTCTCCTTTCTCTATCTTGGCATCACTGACTCCACTCTCTTCCCCATCAGAAAAACACACCTGCTAACAAGAGGGTGCGTGTTTACCTCACCCTGGAAGACTGAGGACCATTCACAGCCTGCTGTTTCAGGTGAGCCCTCACATTCTAGTGTACCCCAGTAGGCTGGGTTTCTTCATCCCAAACTCAGCCATGATAAAATAGGAAGCCTGCAGGTGCCCAGGCATTCTGTAACACAAAGCCCTCCTTCCAAACTTGGCCCCAACCACAGCAGAAAGACTCCCTTTCCTGGGAAAGGCTGGGCTGCTACAGGCATCTCTCTGGGCTTTGATAATTTGAGAGCTGTATTAGCTGGTGGTATCCATACTGATACTGCAAAATCTCTTTACCATTTCTTATCTGAGTCTCATGGATAAGCAAGTTTTCTTCTGCCTTCTCCCTACCAAAAAAGAAAGAGAAGGAGTCATACAATAAGTACAGTACTCCACATCACCAAAATGCAGCTGTTTCTGAGGAGAAGAATCGGGAACACTGCAATTATTCAATACTCAGCAAAATTGTGAAAAGAACACTGTGCAGAGCACACATTTGATATATATTTTCACATATATATTTATCACAGCTTCGTAAAGTTTTTATAAGTGAAGGGTGCAGGCTAAATTTGGCAAATACAGTATTCCAGTTCATATGGGAAGCATCCCAAAATCTATATGGACTCAAGTGGCCAGGATTTCTGGCTTCAAGCCACACAAGGAAAGTATTCTCTATCAGGAGCAAATTCCCTAGCACTGCCCGGTGGAACTGCATTTGAACTGAGGTGGTTGGAAGAGTGATGCCCACTGCTTCACCAAACTTCCAACTCAGCCAGAATTTGCTTTGGAGAGTGATCAAAGCATCCACCAAGTCTGAGCTTGCTTCACTTCAGAGTTGAATTGAAGTTACGGCTGCATGGTATATACATACATATTGGGGGATCCCCAGAAATACATTATATTTCCCTCTGGGAACGTATGTGTTTTACGTCTGTTTCAGGAAGAACCCTTCCATACCTCAGCAAATTTTCCTCCAGTAGTTTTTTCCGCTTTGGTGGTCGCCCTCGTCTCTTGCCTGTTTTCCCAGGAACACTTGGGGTGTTTGTCTGCCCCCCACATCCCCTGAAAAATGGCAAAACCACCATGAAATATCTGCTGAGCAAGGGAACCGAGGGCGGCAGGACGGGAGAAGGGCACGGAAATCAGAACAGCTGCTAGGAACCCAACCAAAGGAGGGATTAAATCAGAGCAGCAACAGGACGGGGAGGGGAGAGGAGGGATTCCCACTGGCTGGGAGCCTGCTCTGGGAGCCGCCGGCACGGCCCGGAATGGTGCGGGGCAGACAGGCAGGAATGCGGTGGGGCAGGCAGCATCGCTCCCACAGCAGGCTCTGCCGGTGCCACAAAGGCTGCAGGACACAAAGCGCGGCGCGGGGCAGCTCCCAGTCTGCTTGGCAACTCCGGGCTGCCCTCGCAGCCCCCCCCCGACACAACAGCAGTCAGGCGGAGCCCCCTCCAGCCCCCCTGGCCCCCAGACACGGGGAGGGGGATGCGTGGCTGGTTACCTGTCTGGAGCCAGCTCTCCGTTGGTTTTGCCCTGCACCGGGTCCTCCTTGTACATCCTCGTGCCGTAGAAGTACCAGTACAGGGCACCGCTGCTGTCCTCGCCCAGCGGCTCCACGCGGAGGCTGTCGGCGTCCAGGCCCTGCGCCCACCGGGAGCCCCCCGCCAGACGGTGACAAGTTGAAAAGCGGCCACATTGTCACACAAAACATGATGACACCCCTCCGTAAACACCTCCCTCCCTCCATGCCACAGCAGCAGTACAGCTGCTCCTCCCGGCCAAGCTGGGAAAATGTTACTCCAGGGGGAAGGCGACGTTCGCTCTCTGTCCAGGGAGGGATTTAGATTGGCATCTCTAATTTGAATGGCCTCTCTCGTTTTAACATTTCATCTCTGGTGCTCCTGACAGGGAAGGTCTAATTAGTGCTGGCGACAGTCACGCACAGCCCTGAGAAGCTCCCTCCCCCCTCTCCTCCCTTACCCTCCCCCAGCTCCCCCAGTATTCTCCATCCCCATCCTTTCATCTCACAGCATCCCTCAGCAAGGCAGCACTCTCGGCTCTCACAGCCCTGCCATTACCACAAAAGCATCTCTAAATTCACTCTTTGCAGGAAGAGTCACCAGTGAAGCCAATTTACTTAGCGACTCCCATGTTATGAACACATCCACACAGGACAAGGGCCCAAGTCCTGAGCAAGCCTGTGCGAGGCAGAGGAGGAGAAAGGGAACTGCTGACCCACTGTGACCCCTTCTCATCCCAGGAAGATTCACTGATCTGGCCCAGCTCCTGTGGCCACACAGTTTCCCTGATCCTGCTACCCAAAGCACCTTGAGGAGGTCGAAGACATCGTCTGCATCGAGGCGGTAGTCACAGAGGCGGTGCAGGATCTCCACCCGGGTACGCAGGGGCAGCTCCTGGAAAGTGGACTCCCGCAAAGGGTTGGGTTTCCCTTCCTCCAGCTCCCAGCGGTAGTTGATGATGTCCTCCAGGTAGCTGTGAAACGTCTGGGATCTAAGCAGGGAAAGAGAAGTCACACACGTTTACTGTGGTTTGCCGTGTCCAGAAACACCTGGTGCAGCGAGCAACTCCGACAAACACAGCACAGAGACAGACAGCACCTGAAGGAAAACTGTCAGCTGTGGTTGGGTGCAACTCCATCATTCACATTCCCCAAACACAGCAATCTCATTGCCACACCACGGGATTTCATGTTATACACAGACAGTTATTTCCTTCTAAGCTGGAAGAATGAGCTAAATGTGATAGCAACTCATCCTCTCTCTATCCCGATGGGCAGTGCCCTGTGCCAGCACCAACAGCCACCCTGTACCAAAATAGGGTGCCACAAAATTTATGAGTCTCGCTCCCTTCCAACTCTTCCCATTTGATGTGGCGACCGTCTTCAGATTTCCATTTGCCCCTGACATCTGTCATTGCCAAGCCCCGCTCCCCTCTACTTCTAAAGTAATTTTCCATGCCCTGGTTCAGTGCCTTGAGACTTTCCACAGCTGATCACCTCCCTGTGGTCCCTATTCTCCTTCTCCCTCCGTCCCCAGAGATGCTGCCCCTTTCTGCCTGTTCCTCCATCGGTGGCTCTGGCAGGACATCAGCACAGCCCACCTAACACACGTGGCTTGGGCCCTGCCACACAAGGCTCATCCCAACGTGAGTGCAGCTCCCAAAAAAGGAGTCAGGACAGAGGACTCCCTCCTCTGCAGTCTCCCAGATGATCAAGCTGAACCCTCGAGCTCTTCATAAACATGACTATTAAAATGATCTTTCTCCTTTTTGAGCTGGGTCACATTCAGTCCTACTTTCACTCCCAAGAGTTCATCACACAACCCAAGGAAGCAGATATTTCTTACCCTCATCTGGCACTGAGAGCAAATGTCCCCACCTGACACGTAGAAGACCACCGATGGAGCTTACGGCTAAAAGAACTCCTGTCTATATTTTAATGAGACTTAAGCCTTTATTCTGAATACTCAGAATTTCAGAGGAGGGAATGAAAAAGGGTTATAAAAGGTTTAAGTGTCCCTAAATATAAAACTTCCTGAAGACCTGTCCATATGACTTTGAGTCCTGAGACTTGCCAGGCTCGCTCAGCCTGCTCGAGATGTGTACCCTGAGCACAGAAAAGGGGACCCCCCCCATGCCCCAGCCATTCTTGCACACACGGGAAGTCCATATGCCAGCAAGAACACCACTGGGTACACATTCCCACCAGCTCTCAAAAAGGCAGCTCCACTTGATAGGTTTTTGGCACAAGCAGATTACTCTATATGATTAATGGAACGGCGCCAGAGCTACAGAATTGCATTTCCCTGAGAAATTGCTAACTTCTACAAAAGCTATTATATTTTAACAAAGAGGTAGGGGAGCGTGATCCAGCTGAAGAAAGAGCATTAAAAGTCAACAAGAAGTTAGCTATTAGACCGGGGTCTTCACACATTTGTTAAAGACTGGACTTCTTCGCAAGGACCGTGACTGGACAGTGACTGCGAGAATGAAGGAACAGATGCCTCAAGCCACGTCCACCTGGCAGCGTTCCCCTTCCTCCTTGAGCAGAGAGAAGTTGATGCTCCCACCCTGCAGATCTCTCCTCACCAGCCTGCTTCCTTCTGACGTCAAATGCAAGCTGACCTCCAGAGATCTCTCGCCACGTGACTGTTGCCAGCCCCCTGGTTGTATTTAGCAGCAGATGCTGGAGTGTACCTGGATCTGGTGCCCTCTGCAACCTGGAGTTTGCCCCTGTCTGCATGACACAAGCAAAGCATCAGAGTTCCCAGGTGCCACGGCTTCACCCCCTCTGATATCAGCAGCCAAAGAAATGTGGTTTGAAACAGTCCACTATGCTGACAAAGTTCAGTCAGAAAGGGACAGCTGACTTTTATAAAATGCCTCAGAACTGCCTCAAGTGGTAATTTTAGGATAAAAACTACAGCAAATACCCTTTTTAAAGTGAGATATTCAGTACACAGTAGCTGTGCATTCCCACCCACAGTGTCTTTCTCAAATACCTCAAGACTCAACTTGGAGGAAGGACTTTGATTTGGGAAGGAAGGCAATAATAGATTCCCTTTACAGACTTTTTAAGAGTGCTATTCGATCACACATCTTAAATGGCAGATATTTACAGAAGCCATTAGATTAAAACAAAAAACCAAAAAACCAAAAAAACCAAATCCCAAACAAGCAACTCCCCCCACCCCCCAAAAAAAAAGAAAGGCAGCTTTGATTGTCTTCCAGAACAGAAATAGTTGTAAGCTCTCAGAGAACGTTTGAGTTTCAGTCCCCAAGATCAGTTCTTCAACTCTGTCAGAGCTCAAGGCAGAAGATAATTTCATCAAATCTGATACAGAGGTTCTGGCTATTTCCAATAAAATTGACTGGAAAAGCAGTTTCCCCAGGATCCTGAATAACTAGTGGATGACAAGGATTGCCAGGAAGAAACCACAAAAGTAAAAGGGTTTTTTCTGCTCCTATTTTTTTTTCCCGCCTAACAAAAAGCGGGAAGGCATGGATCAGACAGATCCTTTTACCACTTGCATGAGTTCACTTATCTTGCTCTATCATTTGGGCTGCTCTCAAAGAAAACTGATCCAGGAAGCCGTTTAATTCCAGAAGATCATTTGAAATCTTTGCCTATGTAACTCTCCTTCCCCCTAGGGATTGGCTCTGTTGATTTAACCAATTTGGTTTTAGTTTGACTTTCACGTAAGTGGCTAGCACTAGAAATTTCCGCCATCCACCCGGTGTTCAATGCATTATAAGCTCTGTTCTTTTGAGTACTTTTGAGTTCCTACCCCCATCAATTTTCAAAGACAGCTACTGTGCATTTGTCGCTTTGAATAAGGATAGAAATGAGAACCAGAGATGGGAAACAGATGTCTCAAGGCATTCCCAATCACTCTCAATCTTACCCAATTTATATTTTCCCTCTTAATGGGAACCGATCTCTTTTCTCCAGACAAATGCAGGGTGCTCGTCTTCACCCTGTCTGCCACACCTACAGTTAGTTGCACTTATCCCACCTCTATTATAATTCCCTTTGAAAAAAGTTTCTGAGACAGCTCCCTTGGTTTGGAGAAGAAAATCTGCAGGGAGCACAGCAGTCTATGAGAACCCTGCCCTTGGGGCTCTTCCCTGTGCTAAGCAGAAACGTCCAGGACTAACTGTTTAGAATTACCTGCAAAATTCAAACCCGAGAATCAGACAGGCTGGGTCCAGGAACGGATAGAGTCTGTTAGACACCCCTTCTTCAAGTTCACTAGTAGGACAGCATATGTGGACACTTGCAGGTATGCCAAGTCCTACAGAGTCTCTGCTGCAGCTGAGAACCCCCAAAACCCTTTTGTAAGTGGGAAGAAGGCGGCAAGGAAATCGCTGAGCTGAGGAGACAGATGTGTCTCTTCTCCAGAGGTTCTCAGCATCACTGAGATGTGTAAAACACTCCACCAGCGGAGGCAGTGTCAGGTCAGTCACATCCTTTTCTCTACAAACTGGATTCCCAAGGAGGTTGAACTGGAACACGGACGCGTTCTGTCTCAGGGCACGCATCCAAGGGAAAACCAACCCTCTTACTTTCAGGTATGTTGGGAGTCCTAGAAACAATTTACCAAAAAAGTGTGAGACCACGGGCCACGACTGTCACCACATCTCAACCACTTCCTGATGCACAGCACAAGCAGCTTCCACACAGCTCACTAACCAAGGAAAAGCATTGCAGAAATCAACTCTCAGATCAGAAAAGGCACCTCAAAGAACTGTAAAACTTTTCCCATGCCAACCTGGCTAGCACCATTAATATTTCATAAAACTGAGATACAGTTTCTCTCACTTGTCAAAACCTCCCTTACTTTGCAGAGTGCAAAGCAATTTGGACAGCTGTAGTGGGGCAGTGGTAGAATATGCACATCTGTGTGGTACATCCCACATGGATGCAGATGATTTTTTGAGAACCCAGTGCAATTCTCAGTCTTATCCCTGGCTATGCTCTGAAACCACAGGGCTGTTGTCAGGGGTCCCTATCATTTTTTGCAAAGATTAGAAAGGAGGTCAAAGCTGAATTGCAACTGTGGTTGAAAGTTTTAATTGTACGTTGCATTTACAAAAGGAAATCTGGGGCACAGGGAAGGACACGACCCAGCACATCCGTGTCAAAGGGGAGGAACAGTGTCAGACAATCCACCAGAGTACCACTGAGGCTGCAGCTGAAGTTGCCTGTGATCTTCAGTAGCAGCTGCAAAAAAATCAGGGCATAAAGAAGATGGAGCAAGTTGAGGGAGGGGCTCCCCTCCAGCATGGGTATCAGAGCCCAGAGCAGCCAGAGAAATGATCCACCCCTGCCAGCTCCGCGCCGCAGCCCGGCCATCTGCTGCCTCCAAACAGGGAGAGAGGCTTCTGTGTGCTCCACCAGAGGGGAGCTGGGGACTCCTCCCCCTGCCTGGCCATCCCAGTTTTCCCCTGCTCGCAGGAGAGGCTCCCGGCCCATCGCCCAGGCTTTTAACGCGTGGGGTCACGCTCTGCTGTCAGAAAAAGAAGCCTGGCCAGAGCGCTCGTCACCGTGCCCGGCTTCCTAGAGGGGCTTCTTTGGAGACCTCTGGAAGGGAGGCTGAGAATGTCACAGAGTTGACAGGACACGTGGAGAAATCTGGCTGGGGCTTCTGGTGTGCACACTTGGGAGGGAACAGCTGCACCCAGAAACCCCAGCCCCACAGGGACCCTAGAGGAGCAAACTCAACGTGAAATTCCTTCTGAGCAAATTGGGGCTGGGATTATGTGTACAGGCACACACGCTTATATTTTATCCTCATGCCCAAAGGAAGCGGAGTCACTTGTGCTTTTAGATTTAAAGACTCCAAAGTAAATCAAATCTTGGCTGGAAAACTGTAAACAAAATCAAGCCAAACAAACAAAAGCTAAACCAAACAGTGATTCAGTAAGAGAGTCCCTGTGTCAATCTGCGCTTCCCGCAGGCAGCGTGCCACGGCCCAAGTGTGGAATTACTGTCACAGCACATTGCCCTATCTGCTCTACTGCTGCCAATTTTTTTTACAGGCCCTCCCCCCACACATATCTCCAAAAAAAATCCCCTAAAACCCACCCCTCACAAAACCTTCGGTCCTAGGGGAGCAAATATTGGATTAAAGGAAACATTAAGGCAAGAAGCTGAAATATCCGAGACAAAAATTTACCAAAGATGCCTGGACACTGCTGGCACACACAAATAAGCCTTCTGAAAGTTCAGGTGCCTAATAACTGCCTGGACCCACAAGCTGGAATATCTATCATGTTGACAGTATTTTAAGTCTCTTGTTTCATTTAATTTACAAAATGCAATGGAAGAGTAAATACTGGAATGCTCTTGAGCTAAACTGCTGGGAAAAGGGCAAGCCTGACCTGCCTCTAGTCCCAGACAGTATATTGCTCCTGAGATTAAAACCAAGAACCCTGACAAAACCAGGGGATGACAGAGAGCAGAGACAACAATAGACCTCTTCCACCTCCTGCCCAAGAGTTGTATGTGGGAGGAACATGGAAAACAAAACTGGGAGAGCTCAGCCTTTCTACCAAAGACCATTTAAACGTGAATGTAATTACTCTTGCAGTTCCTATTACAGAGCTAGCCAGTAAGGGAAATAATAGAGGTGACATTTCTGTCTGGTAAAGGCTTTAAAAGCTGAAAAAGGTTCGGATACATTCAGCCTCGCAGCGCAAGTGTTGCTTTTAGGAGATTCTCAGTACTAAATGAAAAAAGATTTCTTGGGCATCTTATTCACAGCACACAAGAGAACTGGGTTTGCTTCTGTGATCTCTCCAGTTAAAAGAAACAACAATAAAAATCTAGGTCTTACCAGAACAGACGTTTTATAAGGGAATTAATTTTATGGACTGAAGATGTTTCACCTTATGGGCTGGCACCTTTTAAGTTCTGAATTGGCAAAAAGGCACCAGCTTGGTGTTGGGAGTCACTCAGGTGTTAATGAGAGCATTAACTGACAGATGGCATTCAAGATATTTCTCGCCTCTCCAATGAAGACAGCTTCTTTGCTGCAGCAGAGATCAGGAAAGCTTAGTTCTTAACAAGCATACAATGCTTTGGCACAAAGGCAAGCCCTCTGGAAGGTAATGGGAAGGATTCAGGGTTTGCTGGGATGACCTCAGTCAAACATCATTAACAAGGTCAGGAGAAGCAAAGCCTATTTCAGAAGAAAAAAAAATAATGTAAGGGCCCCCATGATCAATCTATCGTGGCTTGTCAGAAAGAGAAAGCTTAGGCTGACCTTAGAAGCAATATGAGTTACTACTACCAGCCTGACCTTGAGCTCTCATGTAACAATGGAGACCTTTTCTTTACTGTATTAATGAGCTTTCTTATCTGAGGTGGGGGAGGCAGCTTTAGGGACCAGTTGTACTTCACCTTCAGTTTTACCCTACTGGAAACCAAGTCAAGTACGATGCAGGGGAAAAGACACTGCCCCGTCCCTGAGGGAGAGACAGAGATCCTTCCAAGGCCTGTGTGCGCAGCTGCCTCGGAAGGCACGCGAGCCAACAGGGAGCACGAATTGCTCAGACCACGAGGTGACCAAACTGCCAGAGGCTGCAGAGCAAGGAGCACCCTGAAGGGGCTCTCCACAAAACACTTCATTGCAGCAGAGCAAAATGACCTGGAGAGGAAGCTGGAGGTCCAGGAACCGTGACCTTAAGCTTTAACAGCCACATTTAGCGGTGCCACTGGTGGCACTGCTGATGGGGCCAGACTGCAGAAATGCCAGCCAAGGGCAGTCTAGAGGGAGCAGGAGCTTCTGGCCACACCACACTTGTGGCAGACCTCAGCAAGGTCCAACCCTGGTAGAGATCGCGTGCCGAAGGAAACAAACACCCAGGTACATCCTGCTTTGCAGTGCCTGTTTTGAATCATGCCTGGAAAAAACCTGCTGGCCTAATAACCGCTGTGAACAAAAGGAAGGCAGATGACATTAACGGGCCCCGAACAAGATCACGAAGTGAGAGGGGAAAAAAAATTCAAATTACACTGATCACAGCGCCAGAGAGAGTAAAGCCAGCAGAGATTGCTGGGGCACAAGACCATCACGAGGCATGCACAGCTCTGCCTTTCATCCTCCATGGCAAGCTAGAACCAGTTTTTTGAATGCAGTCATTGCCCAGACCTCGGTAATTCTGCAGCTTACCTGTGAGGCCATCAGGAGCACTGGCACTGAAGGGGAAGAGAAAGACACCTGAAGAATGAAGCAGGTGCGTTGCACTGGGCTCTACACACAAGGACATTTGTCTTCACCGTCGCTGAACACAGGAAGACAATCTTTCTACATCAGAACTACACTTGTTTCAAAACAAGGATGAAAGATTAGCTGGTGAGCAAATGTTAAGTAGGCAGCAGCTCTTCCCTAAAATAGTCTGGCCTAACTCCTGGATCTGGCAGTCTGAAACACGAGCAATTGGGGGTTTCCACATCCATGAAGGATACACCCAAGTATTCCACAAAAGTAAAGGACAGCAGAGTAATTTCAGCACCCTAGCAATTCCTGTTCCCTGCTCCTCATTTATCTATCCCATAACTCACTTCCAGAAACCAAATGTGGCAGAGACCAGAGACCACCCCAAGAACACTCTGAAGCCATGCTTAGAGAAGACATCAGGGTTCTGGACCTTTCCTCCAACATGGAAGCACCAAGTTAAGATAGGAGGTTCACCAGCAGAAGGGCTGCACAGTCCTGCTAAAGAAATCTAATTTACCTGGTTGGATGCTGAGGACTTCCCACCTGAACTCTGAACATGTTTGTCTTTAGGAGAGCGGCAAAAATCAGCTAAGAAAACCCGTGGCTGTCAGCAGCTAGGAACACTCCTACTCCTTGTCTTCCTCCATCTTACCCTGAGCGATCTTCCATGCAACAAAACCTGGGGAAGCTGGAGGGGGAGCTGGCAGACATGCTGCATCCCACAGAGAGGCAGAACAGGAACAGCTCTGGAGCGAGGCAGTGTCTCTGGGGAGGCCAGGAGAACGGAGAGCTGATGTGGCTGTCTGGTCTAATAAGGGATCACACCCCAGGAGCATGTGTTGGCTTGACAGAAGCAAGTGCAGCCACTTAACCTGGCTGTGACAGCTGAGGTGGGAGCGCTGCTTTGCTACCCCAAAAAAAGGGCGAGTGTGGAGGCAGAGAGGGGAAGGCACGAGGTCACCGCAGCTGCCCACCCTTCAGGAACATTCCAGGTCTGCTTGTCCCCAGCCATGGTTGCACAGCCACAGCAACTATAGAAGTTTCTGGCTTGGGCTCCTTAGCGTTACCAGGCCGTGCTCAGGAAGTCTTGAGCCAGATGGAAATGCCCTTTTAGCTCCCCTGAGCTGGCACGTGCTGCCTTCCACCCCTTTTCCTCCACACGAGGCACAGGAGGCAGCAAGTCCACTCTTTCTAAGGAGGAACTGAAGTCATCTCACACACACCAGGGTGGCAAAAGGGCACGCTCTGCTGCTCCCCAGCTGCCTGTGGCCCACGCTTCTCCAGTGATTGCGCTCTTATCTGGCGGCAGCCCTACAATGACACAGCTGCTGGGGCTGCCTTGATTGTTATTTTGCTGAGAAAAGGCAGAAAAGCAGCAGAGATATCAGCACAGAGACAGCACTGTCCTGCCTTGGACTCTTCTGGAAAAGCTCTTTCCTTAGGCTGGCAAATGCCGGGGACAAGCAGGAGTGCTGAGATAAGTGTCTATTTGATCTTTTTTCCCCCATTCACCCTGGATTTTTCACTGCTTTATGTTCACAAAACGCCAAGGCAGCTAATCAGTGCTCTGTGACCCCTGTTAATTGGGCTGTGTGAGAGAAAGGCAGCCCTGGCAGGAGAAATCACACATACCTGTTACTTTGAACCGTCCTGTCGTATTCCGTCTCCCTGCTCGCAGGAGCCCCAAGCACCCTTCTGTGAGCCAGGGCTGCTCTATTTCCACCACCATCAGCAGGGGCAGCAGGAGAGGCCACAAGTGTTCTGTGCTGTGGCCCTGCCCCTAACACCTCAAAGTGCAGGGAGGCAACAAAGAGGCATCTTGTTGTTTCTCCTTCCGTGTGAGAAGGTGAAAGTAATTTCAGGTGAAGGAAACACAACCTGAAGGCACTGATGGCCCTTCTTTCACCTCTGCCCAGCTGCTCCTCACCGCCCTTACGTGCCTTGCTGTGTTCTCCCTCGCCCTCCCCAGCACGACACGAGGAAGGAGTGAGCAGATGCCCAGCATCCATCTCTCTATCCCAGGAGACCAGCAGCCCTACATGGCCAAGTGAGCCAGGGGAGGAAAGCGATTGGTGTGAAGATGTGAAACATTGGAGGGAAAAGGGGTTGGGTTTGCCAAGCCTGGTGGATTATGCAGCTCTTGGAGGATGAGGAAGGCACATATGGTTAACTAGATGCATGCTGGGTGCAGGGCCCTGCATATGGTTTTTAGGTAGGAGCAAGAGCTGCTTGAGTGGTTTTGTTGTTTGATTAAGGAAAGGAAGAAATAGGAATATGAGTATCAATGAAACCAGAGCAGCCAGAAACATCCCAAAGCACAGCTGAAGGTACGTGGCACCACAGGAAGAGGAAGTCCTGGGGGCAAAGGGGATAAGGAGGAGGATAAATACACAGGGAATATTAATGGGATTAAAATAAAACTTAAATGGTGATGAGTACCTATTTGCCTTTCAATGCTAGCTCAACCCGTCCTTCAAACTCTGTGAGTCTCTGCTCAATCTCCATCAAGGGATGACTTGTGCTCTCAATACATGCAGGGTCTTGGACAGAGAAGCAGGAACTGCATCCCCCACTATTGATGCTGCAATTCGAGTGAAAACTGATAACGACAAATCGATGAGTTGGATAAGTGGATTAAAACAGGGGGCAAATCATTCTGCTAAAAGATCCTGAAACATCACTATGTTGAGCAAATAGTATTGCTATATATATTTGTGAAAACACGTATTAATGTAGCATTAGATGAACAGAAAGGATTATTTACCTTGAATGGAAAGAAAGAAGAGACAATTTGAGAGAGTTTTAAAAATGGTCTTGTCCCTTAATTCCATCTGCATAAATACAGTAAATTAAGAGTGATGATGCCATTTTCTGTGGGCATTGTTTGTGACTTAGGGTGACCACATTCACACCAAAGGTGTGTTTAAACACACCTGCCCAGCTTTGCTGACACGCTAACCCCACAGACACTCTGTACTTCACAGTTTGTTCAGTTTTACCTTCAGGGTACTACCCTGAAACCATCAGTCAAAGGGTGCACTAGCAAATCAGCTGCATTCAGTGTGATATACAGCCCATGGAAGCAGCAAGGGGAGCTTTAAACTCCAAGAGGAAACCAGCTCTGCCATCCGTCACTGACATGCATTTTCCTTCCTACCATCGTGTTGAAACTTTCACTACAGCGCCAGCATGGATGAAGGCTTGAAAACAGAGACCTCAGCTCCTTGAGGTATAACTGAAATTCTAAAATACTGTGCATCTGGAAAAATATAGGAACTTCCAGAAAACTCCTGGATTGGTGGTTGGTCAGATTCCTGCCTGTCTGAATGGGAAGATTCCAGTCTCTGTCAAGAGGTAAGAGGTTTCTGCTTCTTCTGAACAGTTCAGCAGTCACAGAGGAGACAGGCTGAGTGTCCCCAGAAGGGTCAGCTGCTCTTTTCCTGCCTTGAGGAATCGAATCAATCTGTTGAGCCAAGGCAGCCCAAGAAAGAGGCAATATCGGTTTCTAAAGCTTTACCCAGCAAGGGAGGCACAGCAGGTACTGGATCAGGGTGGTACCAGTGCTGATGCCTTCACATAAAATGTCTAAGGTGCAAAGGACCGAGGAAAGAAGTTCTCTCACATCATCACCTATGATAAATCAGCAGTAGAACTGAAAATGCCTATTACACCTAGAAAACTCTGCCGTCAAATGTTAGGTGATTCTGCAAGAACCCACAAGGGAGATGTCTAAGTGTTGGTCGTCTCTTGCCATGTGATGACATTGATCTTGGCTGGGGAAGGCCAGGGAAAAAGGCTTTCATTAAGCAATGAATTCCCTGGCGTGCTGGTGAATGGCTTGGAGAGCTGAGGAGAGCTGGAGCCCCACACTTCCCTATCCAATGACATCTATCACTGCAGCTCGTCCGGGAAAATGAATTTTTCCCTCAGAGCATGTTCAGATCAAGAGGCAAGAATCTCCCGACACCCTGAGGTGCAGAGAACTCTGTCACGTTCGAAATCAGAAGGTGAGTGACGGAGCCCAGTGGCCAAGGCAGGATGGCAGGAGGTAGGAGCGAGGTCCTGAGTTACAGAACCAACACCAGGCACAGGACAGGCACTGCTGCTAAAGGATGGGAAGATAATGGCAAAGAGACATTGTTGTGATGATGGGTTCTGACAGTGGTGGCGCTGGTGCAGGGTGAGACTGAAGGAAGAATGCACTGGCCTGCAGAGCACAGCCGGTCCCCTGGTAAAATTTAAGATCACCGAGAGAGGATGAAGCCATACTGATGCCAAACTGGAGATTTTACAGGCACATCAGCAGGCTGGATGACAGCAACGGACTGAACGGGGTCAGACAATTATGTCACTTTTTGGGTGCAACAGAAAAGCAAAGAACCTGGGCTGTCCGCAGAGTAGTACAGTAAATCCAAGACACAGCACTCCCTAGGGTCAGTTTTAAAGCTCAGAAAGCAATTCCTTGGCCTGAACACAAAATCATCTGACCTGGACATTTCTGCAAACAACTTTACAAAGCAAGATACCTTTGTCCCCAACAGATAGATAGGAAGCCAGATTTTTGCCAGCCTTGTAAAGAAAGTCAAAGGCAGGAGCATCCCTTGGCAGCGGGAAATGTGGATCCTTAGACCCTGATCAGCAGGTGAACGTCCTCCAGTCCCCACAGATGGATGCCTCCCAGCACCCCTCAGGAATTCAGAGTGCTGCATTCTTTCCTTTCCCCATTTCTTCCCCAAGGCTTATCAGACACTGAGGGGAATGGCTCACAGGCATAACGATCACACAGCCAGGACAGCTTTTGAAGCCCGGGGGCTTCTGCATTGCTTCTGTGTCAAGTACCTTGGGCTTTGAATAACAAAAGGCAATCTCTTGAGGGATCAAAACAGAAAACAAAAAGAATCAGTGTTAGAACTATTAGCTAACCCAAGAACCAGTTACAGGTTGTACAATACAAAAAAAAAAAAAAAAAGAAAAAAAGGGAGAGATCTGAGTGCTCAAAAAGGAATGAGCAAGTTCCTTTGGGGACGAGGACTGGGGGGGGATTTGGGTAAAACTGGTGAAGGCTGAGAGGCCTGGCAAGATGCAGGCTCCTGGCTACTGCTTTGAAGGGCTCTGCTGAGTGAGACTTTGGTTCCTGCACGAGGGGTACGCAGCCCGCACATCCTGATCTGACCCGGGAAAGGGCAGGGAGGGATGCTGCTGGCTGCACGGACACCAATGAAGTGTGAGAACAGCTGCTGCACTGCCTGCCCCTGCCACACACTGTTCGTGGGCACACTTTGGCTTCTAAAGCACGGATTTTTTTGTCCCCACGTTCAGTGCCCTATTCTGTATGATCTCAACCACCAACCACGCTGGACATGATGAAATGTAGATCAAGCCATAGCAGTGTCTGTCTCAGGAGGGATGAACACAATCTTCTGGATGGTCCAGAATAAAGGAATGTGCCCACAGCTCAACTTTCACCTTGTGATTGAACAGCAGGGGCTTTGGTTTCTCTGCCATGACATTTCACTTCTCCCGTCAATGACCTTCACCTGCACCCAGCCAGGCTTCAATAGGTACTTGCCAATTTTAATCCACATGCTTCTTTCTTTCTACTCCTGTTGTTTGATTTCTTTTGAGGAGAAGCAGATCAACCCTTGGGAGCTGGAGCTGATTAACTTACAAAAGACCCAAATACATCTCCTATATTCTGAAGGAGCAAATTGGAATGGGGCTTACCGTGCTCTGCATTCAGACTGGAAGAGGATCATTACTTACTATTCATTCCTGGATCCTTGAAGAACAAGTGAAGCCAGCTTAATGCTGCATTGTTCGTTCCTAGTGCCCATCAACAGAAAGCATGCTCCCAATTCATAGCCACAAGCAAAGACAACAGCATCGCCGTGCCATAAGCACTTGTGATTGTTTAGGGGCTGTAGAGGGGACCTCAGGGTATTACAGCGATGATGAGCACTGTGGGGAAGAAGCTGGAGTTATTGTCTTGATGATGATGGGGAAATAGGACACATGCGTGTATTACAGCACAAATCCATACGAAACAAGCCCTTATGTGCCTTGCTGCTCACAGAAAAATACATTTAATGTCAGGGAAAGGAGTCCCCTGTGAGGCACAAAATACCTAGCGTGGGGTTGCCTTGAAGCAAATAAGCTTAGCAAATTCATTTCTTAGAACCAGCCCCACATATTATCAGTTCCTGGAGACCATGGATAAATCCAAGCTTTTACAGATAAATAGATCCCAAAGAAGTCCCTTCTGGGATTTTTTTCAGAACAGGTCTATCACCTTCTTTTCTCTAAAGTTTAAACCACCACAGCGGTAGAGCCAGGAAGAAAATGAGGAAGGCCAGAAGGTAAAATGGGATAAAAGGTAAAAGCGTAGGCGACTTAGACCAGAGACTGTCATGACACGCCACACACAGGATTGTAGCGGCCTAGCTGCTGGCCAGCAGCCATCCCACCCCAGCTGTTTGTCAAGCCCACCGAGGCTAAAAGGCTCCAAAAAGATAACTTCAGTATTTCCCCGGTATTCACCCTCGGACTCAACACTGATTTCTGAACTTGGGTGAGGTGCTGGGAAGTGGCCTGAGAAACCAACTGTGCTGGAGCAAAAATTCTGCAGCAGTGTTTTGGAGCATCGCTGCAAGTCTCAAAAGGGAGGGCAAAGGTTTCACATCGGGCAAACTTCCCCACCGCCCCATCTGTCTCTCTCCACAATTCTTTGTCTTCTTCCTTGAAAGGAGAAGATATTTTCACTTGCCTTCTCAGTTTCTTTTTTCATCATTGCTTTCTTCCTCCTCTCCAGAGTACTTGGGTTGCAACATCAAGAACTTATAAATACAGCTGTCCCTTTCATATTTCATGCCCTGACACTGGCACGATGACATCACCGCAGTCTCCAAGACCCTTCCCTGGCTGCTCTCTCTTCCTCCTTTGAAGTTTAGCCACCTATTCCTCCCTGTCAATGTTTTGCATAACTCCCTCTCCCCAGCAATCCAATCTGTTTGTCTCTCATCCATCTGCCCTGACAATAACAGCACAGCTTTTCCTCTTTTGCTTCCACCGTTTTCTGTCCTTATTCTCCACCACATCTATGGAATAGCACTTCCAGAACATGCTACCAACTTTTCTTCAAACTCTTCTTTAAAGATTCATTTTATCCATCTGAGAATCAAAGACATTTACTTAGCTTTAGCTATATTTCAACTCTATAATTTTATTCCACTGTGCTTCTCATTAATCTCTGAATGACCGTGTTATTTTACTGCTGTAATCTCATCCTGCCTTTCCCAACACCTGCCAGCTGCTTCATTTTCACTTTTTACCCTTTAAAAGGCTCACCTTGCATGGCTTGGCTATTATTATAATAAATATTAAAATTAGATTCAAGATGAGCAGTGTAGCCACTTCATCTCCCTTGCCCCCTCACGGTATCTCCTGTGCCGACGGTACCGGGTTGATTCCAGAGGCCATCCACCAATATCCGTGATGTATGCAAGGCAGCACTTGTTAAAAGTCAGACTGTAAATAATGCTGATCTTGGTGATATTCCCTTGGCATTCATGAATATGATTCCGAGTTAGTGAGGTGCTGTGAGGCTGGGCCATGGCAGCAGTTGTTATCACCAAGGTCACCAGAACAACGGCCAGAGCCGGCTGCTCAAAGCCTTTCCCAAAGGTGCTGGGCACCAGCTCTGCTGTGACTGCACTGCACATCTGTGGCTGCCCCAGATGTTGTGGCATGGGCTGAAGTGAATTCATTCAGATCAGACTTAGTCCCTGGGCTTGGCTGTTCCCACAGCCTTGCTCACCGCGGTTTCCGTGAGACTGAAACCTTGGCGCTGGTTTGCCAGCTCTTCCCGTTGACCTGCCACTTTATCCTCCAGACCAGACTGACAAACAGCAGTTCTGGAGGGACACAGCTCACGCAGGCACGTGCAGAACGGCGATTTCAAGATGTTAAGCATTTTACTGAGGTCTCTTTTACTAAAATATGGGGCCTGGGGTAACCCCCAAAGTAGTCTGTAAGGGCACAGTCCACATGGAATAAAAGACAAGGATGGACAAAAGTGACAAAGCAGAAGGAAGAAGCAAAATACCCAGAGCTATTAAACACAATCCTCAGAAACACCTATTGTGCCTTGGTGGGTTAGAAGATTTCAGATTCTCTCTCTCTCTTTCTGCTGAAAGCTCAGAAGTGATTACAGAACGAGCATTAGAAAATACACACAACAGACACGGTATTCTTGACTGGCAGCTCAACAAGCAGGAAACAGCTCTTCAGATCCAGACTGGGAGCGTTTCTCAATGCCACCACTAAGGATGGGAAAGAAATAATTAAGACAATTGTGGAGAAGGGAAGAGGAGTTAAGGAATATCCTCTTATTATCCCTATGAGAACAACCCAGGTGCAAACTACAAGCCAGAGACTCCAAGGATAAGTTTACGGATCCCAAAAGAGCTTGAGGTGCAAAAGCAGTGATCCACTTGGGAAGAAAAAAATTCCAGTGCATTAGGGAAGAAACAACAAGAAAAAAACAATTGAGGTTCCTAAGGAAGCAAATCCCCTCTGGTGCCACAGAAGTCAATTAGAGTTTTCAGCTACAGTGATGGACCAATCTCCTGAGGTGTAAAAAAGGAAAAGAATCTCATGGGGTATAGAGAAAAAAAAAAAAAAGCAAGATATATTGTTTTTCTTCCTCCTCACATTCTGGCCTTTGTGCCTGTTGAAAACAGTAAAACATAAGAAAAAGTAGCTAAGATGATTTTTGAGACAAAGCAGCAGCATGCAAAATGCCTCTCAATAAGAAATACGATCAAGTTATTGAAACTTTTTATGCCATCACATTAGAAAAACAGCAAAAGTGCAGTAACAGAACATTGAAGAACGAGTTTCACCAAAAGAAAAGCTGAACAGCGGGAGCTTTTCTGGAATATTTCAGTTGAGTGTACACATCCATGTCACACCATCACTTCTTACTTAAAAACAGCTGCAGAAGGCTCCTGCTGCGGCCGCTGCCGTTAGCTGAAGCTCTGATCTTCCTGTCTTCATACAAGTCATCAAGTCACATTTCCTGCTGGAATTAAAGAGGCAGCCCCTAGGGACTATGCAGCTACCCCATTTATATCAGAGAGAATCTGAAGCAAGCACCGGGACTTTTTCAAACCATTTAATTTTTATTTATTTTTTCATAACCCCCAAATCCGAATAAGAGTTTTCTCCCTCCCTACTTTCCAGGCATTTGCCTTTTGAAGCAATTAAAAGAAAACATAGACATTTTAAGATCTGTGCAGAAAAGCTGGGAGCAGGAAAAACCTGCAACCAACCTGTGGGCAACCTCGCTGGCATCAAACCAAACCGTGCCTTAGATACCTATTGCACCTACAGTAGCTGGGTACAGATGGTGCAGATGGTTCATGGATACTATGAGGGGTATTTATAAAACAACACAGGCTGCAGGTCACGACGCAGGAGTATTTTGGCTCAGAGTAAAAAGAGGAGAACAACGGGGAAACTGTCCTGGCCAAGTGCTCAAACCACCCGGTGCCAGGCAAGGACAGATACAGGGTCGTTGCTAAAGATGCAGAAATGCAGGCAACTGGTTCTTGCTCTGTCCTTCTACAGCATTTAACACAGCAAGAACCAGGTCAGTGGAGTGTTCCTAAGAGCTATGAGAGGTTACGACAAATAAGAGTTTGGAGAAGATCACGTAGCATCCCATTAAGCAGTCTCTTGTAGTTAAACACAGATATCCATAACTCAAAGAGAGTCTTATGTTACCAGACATTCAACACTCCTCAGCCACCAAGCAAAGTAAAAAGCAGCCTCTCTTGTATGTGATTCTTTTTTTTTTTAAAAGTCTGTCATAAATAATATCAAAACCAAGGCAAAGTTGCTCTACTTCAAAACCAAGGACCACAGAACCCTACAAAAGTACTAATCTCTTCTTTTCTTCTCAAAGAATGAAAAGCAAATCAAACTAGAGCACGTTAAATTGGGCATTAGAAGGACTCTCAGGCACTTCCAAAATGACTTGAGAGCACATGATAATTAGCAAAGGTATGTGACAGTTTTATACCCCTCTATGATGCATGATTAAAGCCAGACAGCCCAGCTCTGCCGCAAGTCCTGCGCGCCGTCAAAACAGATGTGACGAGAACTGCAGGCTGCTCCCAGCCAGGCTGTGAGAAAGCAGAGGCAGATAACATTTTGGCCATCAGAGATGTAAGGCCCGATACAAAACTAATTCAATCTCAAAACTCCGCAGAGAGATAGGCAAACCATGAGGTTTTCTGAAGCATCCTGTGCTTGAGCCGCAGTGCCCCAGCCCAAGAACGAGCATGAAAACAAGCTCCTGCCTTTCTCTCTGCGGTGCAACGGGGAACAAAAGTTTACAGGCTCGGTATTAACAGCTCACAGCCTCAGCACGAGGATGCAGGGCACAAATGACTGGAGAGATGATGCAGTAACACCACCAGGATCGTCTGTGATGCTGCTGATTTTTCCCACTCAAGACAGATACCTCTTGTCTGTCCACAACAGAAAAGTACGGAGTCCTGGGCCGCTGTGAAAAGCCGAGTCTGAACTCCACACAAATTCTGCCTCTTACATTTGCATGTCTTTGTCTGCTGAGCACTCAGAAAATCAATTACAGGCTCAGCTCCTTGCCACTAACTGGGGAAAAACAAGGTACAGCAGGGAAGCTGTGCATCAGCCAAGACCTAAGCCTCTTGAACTGGGGTTAGAGGGGAAAAAAGGTGTTGGAAGGAAACATGCAAGAAATACGAAGAATTTTAGGCTTTTAGATGAATATTCCACAGTTGGTTTTAAGTGTGAAACAGTGTGGCAAGTTTGTTTCTGAGAAGCGTATCCAAGCCAACACTTTTATCCTTATTTATCTACAGATTTTCATATTTATGCTACATCTTAATGCTTTTTCCTTCATGACATCCCTCTGCATACAGCACCTTTCCCTCAGTTCCCAGGTCGCCTCCCCCATTGCCTCCTCTGCAGTGTCCAGAGCTCACCTCTCCAACACCCCCGTAGCTTCAGGCAGTTTTCCTAACATATTCTTTAAGCCATCCCCACCGCACTGCTCCTGCTGTGCTCTCTTCCCCATCTCCTCTGCAGAAATTTCTCTCCTCGTTATGCCCATGCCCACGAGGTAATTCCCTTCTGCAGGAATGCTGCAGCTGGTTTCTCCTCCAGGCACCTCACGCTTTCTCCAGCACAACCGCCTGGCTGAGGTGTAAGTTCTCGCAACTTCCCCTCGTGGCTTCACACTCCTGCGTTTCCAGGGCACCTCTGGTGTAGGGGGGGACTCACAGCTCCACAGGTACCTGCCTGCGCTGCCTGTGCACCCTGAGCAGGCTGCCCAGAGCCATCCTTGGGCTCCCAGCTCTTCCCTCTGCATTCCCTCCTTGCAGATCTTGCATCTCTAAGGTGCCCAGAGCCGTACTTAGGCAGGCACAAGGGCGGGCCTGCACGCAGCGCTGAACAGCTCACGCTGCTCAGCTGCCATGGGCACGTGCGACCTTCCCCAGACACACACACAACTTGCCCGTGCCCGGCAACTCACCCGTTATTCATCCCTGAATTTTCTTAGTTAAAGGAGCTGCAAGAGGGGAGGCAATTACACAGCACAATCATCAAGCGGACACTCTTACATCTGGACCGTTTTGGAGAACCTCACAATGTGGAATTTAGGAATTTGCTCAAAGACAAATCTGCTGCTGCTGCTGCGACAAGGGTGAGTTGGTTCAGGAAGGCAAAACACTTGAGTCACTACTTTGTGATGGCTTTGGTATGAAGAAATAAACTTGCTGCACGTTTACAAGTAGGCATATATTGCTCTGTGGCTATTCTGATGAAGAAGATACATATGACTGCAGTCCCTTTACAATCAATCTTCTCATCACATCAATTTCATTTGGAGACAGTAAATGCAGTGCAGCTGCCTGGTTCAGGTCCTGATACCCACTGATGCTGAATGTCTGTGTAGCAATTCAAAAGAACTTAATTAAGGGGCATAAATATATAAATAAGCTATATAAATTTTGTTGAACATAATCAGTTAATTAGAAATAGAGCTGTCAGTGCAAGCACCTATGTTACGCCAATGCACCAGCCCAAGCCTCTCCACAACAGGGGGATCTGAGGGAGCAGGAACGCTTCCAAGGGACTGCATGTGTTGCCAAGCTGTCTTTGTCCCCGCAATGATGCTTTGCTATAACCATGATTCACAGAGGAACAAATAAAACACTGCAACAAGCCTTTGCCATCACTGGAAGCACATTTTGCTGTGCGAGTGGCGGTCCTCTAGAGAATGATGTTCTACAGATGTCTCCGTTGGGGAGGCTGCTCTAGTGGACACTAACCAAGTGTCTCTGGATGGCAAACCTTCAAGAGAACACGTCAAACCACTTTCCAACATCCTGCACCTGAAGCGATTCCAATCCTCCTCTTGTTTCTAAGGAAACAATCACAATTGCCCCCACGTAAAGCAATGGGATCTTTTACACAAGTCAGGTGGCCGCAGAGCAGCAAGTTTCGTGCTATGCACTAGATATAAATGTTGAAAACATATGTGATGGTTTAGCATCACTGATTTGACCCAGCAGAGTGCAGAGTGCAGCAGCAGATGTGAATGCTCACTAGTGCTACCTCAGAGCAGCATTTGAACAAAGGAGTTTACTTAACAGGTCTGTACAATTAAAAGCCTACAACTCAACCCAAGAGAGCTGGAATTCCCTTCCACTCGGTGAAGCAGCTGGCCTGACTGCTGGTGGCTGCTGATCACTGCCATGTCATCACTCTAAAGCCACCATGTTAATTAGCTCCCCTTGCAAAGTGCTTAAGCCATAGAGCGAGGTTACTCACGTGATGTCTCTGCGCTGATAGCAACCTTGGAGAAGGCAAGCGATCAGGTCGCTGATAAACTCCACATCATCCCTGTGAAGAGCAGCTTCCAGTTCCTAATGAGCAGAAAGGGGAGAAAAAAAAAAAAAAAAATCCAACCATTAAACTAATTCCTTAGAATTTACTGCAAGCTCATCAGGACCAAAGAGGCCCAAACAGCCTCACGTACATGTACAGCAGCAGAGCATACATGGAGTAAATGGACCTTCCTCCTCATTAAAAATACTGCTTCTTATTAAAAATACTTCATTGCAAGAGTTTATGTGAAGACCTTGAAAGGCTTTTACTGAATGTCACTCTCCAGCCAGGAGACTAATGCTTTTGTCTGGACGCAGAAAAATAGGGTTCAGCGAGGTTGAGATACTCTACAGCCTGATAAGAAAGGGATGATTTCTCCCCATGTTCACCTGATGGAAAGGAATCAACTGTTTCATTCTCCTGCTTTACTTCCACTCACTAAGGATGGTGAGCTCACCTTAAATGAAAAGTGTGGCCCTGAAAGCCACTTACACCCAGAAGCAGCGGTTTCAGATGGATTGCCAGAAGTGGTTGAAAGCTAGCAAGCAAAAGTAGGTATTTTGATTATTTAACTTATTTCTCATAAGGTTACCTTGTTTTCCAACTCCAGGAAGAGAAAAAAAAAAAGGATGGAGGGATGTCAGACGTTGTGACCCAAAATCTCAGTCCTCGGTGGAGAGTATCACTGCTTATTTGAGCACAGTGCAGTTCACAAAGATGTGAGGCAGAAACTGCTCCACAAAAAGGATAAACTCCTGAAATTTGGTTAACTACGAATTTTGCACATGCGAGAAATATCTTTACTGGAGTTAGCAGTTTCCAGCTTTGTTTTCCAAATATTATTTGGTTAATTACAGTTTTATTTGTATGCCAGAAAACTACTCACAGTAAGAAAAATCTACTTTCTATAAGACTTATCATCACTAGCATGGAGCTAGTGATGGAGACAGTAAACAAGATTTAATAGTAACAAGTAACAAGATTTAATATGGATAAACAATACGGGCATAAGAAGCTATTCTTTTTGGGTTTCAGAGTAAATAATGGATTGAATACAAATTCCTACTTGAATGTTACTCAACAGACTGTTACACAAATAGCTAAGCTAATGGCTACAGAATAAAGGTTAATGGCCAGAGAATAAAGGATAAACGTTTTGGCACTTACCCAATAAAGAAGAGAAAGTGCTTTTTTATTAGACCGCAGTAACTGCAGTAATAAAATTATTGATAACAGATTGCAGCTTAAATGCTGCTTGTAGGTTTTTATTGGAAATGTATTAATGGCATATTTTCATTATCAACACTGCTCTTATTTACCTCTTGTGCAACATCCAAAGTGCTTCAGGAGCGGAAGCCTGACACCTGCCCTGTGCAGAGTGTACTAAACACATCTATTATATGTGGAGGCTGGAGGTAAGAAAAGGGCAGGGTGCAGCCAAAGCCTGGCGTAGCGTCCCTGCACAGAGCCAGGGAAAGCTCCAGGAATCTCTGCTCTCTGCCTCTGGATGAGCACCCTGCCTAATGACAAGTTAATACAAAAACTGCTGCTTGCCATCCCTTGGAGAGAGCGCTATGGTTGTGGTATAAATAGTAATCATGCTATGTAAATAGTAATTACCCAGTGAATTCACTTAGAATCATGGAATGTCCCGAGCTGGAGGGGACCCACAAGGACTGAGTCCAGCTCCTGGCCCTATTTACCACTTGATAAGTGGCTAGTATTTTAGAGGTGTTGACTTACTTTATTTGTAAAATACTTTAGTGGACATCTACCTTCTATAACTAGCCCTGGGGGAGAGGGGAGGATGGAGGACCTGAAGCATGCGATACGCTCACCCATCCCAGGTGTGTTACCACATCACCACAGAAAACTCGCAGCTTGTGAAAAATGACATCAGAAGCCAGAATAAAGGGCAGGGCGAAAGAAAGTCTCCAGGATGCCTCCCTGCATTCAGCCTCTGCCTCACCCACGTACACTTGTGCATTAAAGCTGTCAGTCAGCAGCCTGCCCCTGCTAGGATGTGACAGCCTTTTGTATGAAGGAATATTTAAACTGCTTCCCATGAGCCTTTTCAGCCTGCTGTTTGACTAACGCTGCTTAAGCAGTGGCCACAACTGCTCACATCACCCCTATCTGCAGCCCTTGTTCTCCAGGCCTGAGAGCGACCTTTGCATTTCTGGAGTTGGTGGGTCACCCCAGGAGTGGGGGGACATTCCGGGGCACTGGGCCAGATGCCATCTCCTGGGCGGGGGCTAAAACACCTGGCTGGGTTGTTTTCACCCTCTCTCCCAGAAGGGTGCTCTCGTCCTTCTCTTCATGGCAGGGGTAGCACCAATTTAGGGACCCAACCCCAGCAGGTCTCCCAGCCACCGGCTCACAGGGGCTCTGGGCACCCAGCCCGATGTGGGGCAGAGTCCCAGTGCCACGCTGGCCCAAGGGGCTCTGGAACAAGCCAAGATAAACCAGCACACACACAGCGCCGGGCTAGGGAGGGTCCATCCCTGGCAGGCGTGAGGCATTCAGTGCTTCTGTAGAAAGACACTGGAACTGTGCTCCCCAATGCCATGGGCGATTCCTGGAGCCCATCCTGACCCTCTGGTCCCGGCCAGCACTGACACCCGGTGCCACAATGTTACGGTAAAGGCACAGCCCGAGCATTACCGTGATTGTTTGTCTTGGAGAAAAGATACTGACGTTGTCCTGTAATGTTTCTGTCTACATTTTTACTGTTGCTGCTCGTGACAGAAGAGCAAGAGCAGCGAGAAGAACTTGATGAATGAACACAGGGCTTGAACACAAACTAGGGTTGGGTCCACTGGCCCTGTTGAACTGAAGGTCACAATTTTCTATCCCGCTGGATTCTCCAGCTTCCTGTCCCAAAACACCTAAATCCTGGACTCTTCCCACACACGCCCAGTGCTGTGGGAATGACAGACACACCAGGAGGATGCAACGCAAATCTCAGCATCTCAGGAACATGAACAAAGAGTCAGTATCCCCTCAGGTTTTCACCTAATGCTTCAGTCCACATTTTGCAGGGGGATTTTTCCAGCCTCCTCCTCCAACAAGGGACGACCAGCAAAGCAGCACCGTGCTCAAGCAGCGCATCTGAACAGAGGGAGCTGAAGCGATGCCAGGGACTCTCAGGAGAAAGAGAAAACCCCCTGGTCCTAAGGGCAAACCCTGCCCCAGCCACCCATCCCCACACTCCTCCAGCCTGGCCAGGACGAGCGGCTCAGCTTCCTCCCCGCCACCATCCTCCCCACGCCTCCAATCCTTTTGTTTTTCCCCTTTTCTCTTTGAGCACTGAGCTGTGAGCACAGAAATCTGAACCTTGCCAAAACGCTTTGGGGACAGCACAGAAAGGAAACAGAGGAGGCAGCAAATCAGCAGAGGAAAAGGGGGGGACACACATCTCCTCCTCCTCTAGCTGGAGAGAGCAACAGACAGGAGAAAAGCAGGATTCTCCCCCTCTCCAGCTGGCGTCACACCTCATTAGGGAAAAGCCTGTTTAACGTCTTTCCCTCCCCCCAGGCCGGTACTAAATCCCCCGAGTCAGGCAAGGACTGTTGGGAAGAGGCAGTGCCAGAGCAAGGGTGGGAGCAAGGGTGACCACCTCTCCCAGGAGGAGCACTGGCCCAAGGCAGGGCTAGGGGTGGGTGAGAGGGCACTGTCCATCCCCACTCCCTGGGAAAGTGGGCTGGGACAGAAGAGCTCGCTGCCCCACGCCTGCTGCCCCATGCCCGCCCCACAGCCGGCACTCGGGCAGCTGTGGTTAACCCCACTGGCTGAGAGCCTGAACAAATGGTGCTTTGGATGCCTTTTTGACATCTGCCCAGATCTTTGAGAGGGAGGGCAGTCGACTTTCCCCATAAAAGTAAACAAATGAGCCCACAAGAGCGACACCACTGTCACCAAGCCAGCGTGGGGTGACGGCGGGGCTGCTGCACGCGCTGCCTTTTGAGCTGTGGAAAGCAGCCAGCCAGCGTCCAGCTCCTGCTCCACAGAGCTGTCTGAGCGCTGGGCAGCCTCACAAAGCTTGGGGCCCTCATTTCAGAAGACAGACTCCTCCAAACCTGCAAGAGCCCAGCGCGGGCAGGCTGGGTGCTGAGCTACAGGAATACAGTTGCAAGGTTTCTTCTGTGCTGGAGCTGAATCATCTCTAACTGAATGTGACGGACACAAGCAGTTTAAGCACAGCTAAGTCTTGTCCAAGTCAGCCATCAGTTTAAAAACCCCAATCCCTTCAGCTCTATTTCCATGCCGCTGCCGTTATCAGCTTTCCATTGCAACGCTCCAAAGTGACTCAACAGGCTTTTGCAGAGGCTTTAGGAGATCACCAAAAGCTACCAGCAGGACGTGCTGAGCCACCCCAACCCATTCACTGAAGTTCCAATGCCGCCACTGAGTCAAGCCAGGATGTTCTTTTCCCATCACGGATAATTAATGACAACAGGTATCTGGGAAAAGTTTGGCAAACTCATGCCAAAGGGTACTGGGATTGGACAGGAAGGTGGAAAGTCAACTGCAGGTCTGAAACGCTTCAAAGAAGTTATGACTCCTGGTGCTGATGGATCCTCCCAGAGATGCCGTCTTAATCTTAAGTGGCTAGTTGGAAACTGTGTTATCCAAGTCTGCAGATGGATGCACTTCTCCCAGCTTCCCCACAGTCCTGCCGGCATGCCGCCCTCTTTTCTATGACCCTCCTGGGCTTTAAGGCTTCCTAAGCTAAAAGGATCCCCAGCTTCTCCACTCTGCCTTTCCACAGCAAGGAAAATGGGTGCTCAACACCCTCCCTGTGCTCCAGGCAGTGGGGATGAAGTCAGCAGCTGCCTCATGGAAACATCATCATCTTCACCTCACCCTGAGGACCACGAGCTCAGAGGGAGTCAAGCTGGCCTTCTACAGTAGCTCTGGGGTGTGAGGTGAAGAGCCTAAGAACACTCGTCACCACAGTGGTCCCGGCTCCTCTCTGAGCCTCCGTTCTGGTGTGTGCGAGCTCAAGGGATGAAGAGCAAATCCATGAGGGAGGAGAAAAGCGACCCTGTCAGAAGGGGACTATCATCTGGGGAGGGGACAAAGCAAAGGCAGCAAAGGTATTCCCTTTTCCTGTTCCTTCAGGTTCCTCCTTAATGTCTGCCTTAATGTCTGAGATGTCCACCTTGCTCAGCTTTCTGAGAGCAGCCTTTGAAGGCTGTTTAGAACACGTCGTAAACAGGAGCATAATGTTAGGGCATAATTCCAGCAGGGCTAGGCAGAGGTGTGAGATGACAGCTCCGCACGAGGGAGATGGGCTATAAACAGAAAGCCAGGGAGAATTTGTTGTATTGCCTCCACGTTGTGGCTGTTTGCAAAGAACAAATCCCCCGTGCTCCCGGCCGGTGCCAGCAGCACAAGGGGCAGTGTCAGCCATCCTCTCCCCCAGCAGCTCCCTCCGGCTATGAAAGGGGCTGCAACAAACACTGAATCCTGCTAGGTTCAGCCCAAGCAGGTTTGCAAATACAAACTGTTTGCAATGCCAATGGGCATTTCGGTCGGGCTAGAATTTTCCAGGATTGGTTTATAGGCAAACCAAGGTTTTGTCTTCCTTTACCCCCTCTATCAGGATGCTTACAACTCTGAGACCACCATGCTCTCTATCCACCACCTATCCCACTTACCAGAACAGCTGGAGCTCTCCATCCACATTAACCTGCTGCCTGATCTCTCCCTTGGGACAGGGACCCTCCCCTATTTGCACAGCACGCCGCTCCTTGCTCTCCGAGTGGAATTTTTCACTGCTGTGTAATACAAACAAAAGCGAGCAGCTCACGCTGGGTGGCTAAACTGTACTGAAAAGAGATTTCAGACTGATCAATCCTGTGTCCCTCATGCCCCACAGCCACGTACCAGTGCTAATAATGCTTTCTTCTCCTCCTAGCTCATCCTGCCTGCAATGCAAGCGACTCGAGAACTACATTTGTTACGAATGTACGCATTGTCAGCACTTTAAAGATGTAACACCTCTACTCATTCCATTTCTTCCCCCTGGCAAAGTACCTTTGCAGATGGACACGGGGCATCTGAAGCTCTGCAGTAACAAGTGATCCGTTTCTGTTTAGTAGTTAGATATGAATACTTTATGCCTCCAGAGCAGCTGCCATCCCAGAGCATCAAAGCGTTTAGAGGACATTCAGCAAATCCTGGCAGCACCTGTGAGGAAAGGGGAGGCACACACCCACGTGCAGAGCAATTTTACAGACAGCCCAACTAACACCAGCCCCAGCACCCACAGCACGGGCATGCTTCACTCAGCGTGGTGCCCAGAGAGAAGCTGAAAGCCCTGACACTTGATGCCACTGCAATCATCTTTCTTTTCCAGCAGTTTTATTAGCAGCCAAAGCCTTTGGAGATCGTGCTATTTCCCTCCAAAGGATAATTTCTCCCTTTCAAAATAATCCCCTCTTCCTTCAGCGCAGATAATCTACACCATTTACCATAAGCCAGTTACGCCAGCTGAGGGGCCAGCACTGCACTGGGCACTGAGCTGGCTTTACAGGAAGTTTCAGGCTCAGCAGAACATCCAGCCTGTGGTTTGCAGACCTCTTGCAGACCCTGTGGAAGACTTCCAAGAGGCCTGTGAAGGGCAAATAAGAAAAGCTAGCCTCACGCCAGTCTGCTTAAATTTCTAACCAGGGATCTATGCCTTTATGGGAAAAGTACTGGCACTGTGGTCTTAAAAGAAAACAAACCAAAACACTGCCCTCCTCTCCCCCACCCTGAAGTGGCTGACCACTATTGCCCAAGCCGCAAGTTCAACTCCTCCAGCTGAAAATAACCTCCAAACACAACAGCGTGAGAGGAAACACAGTTTGTTTGGATTGCATCCTGTTTGCCTCACCCTCAGAAAGGTATCATTTGTTATTGCCCAGAAAGGACCTCTCCCAACAGCTGCGCTTGTACGGCCTATCAGATGTGTTCAGATCATTAAACTACCTCATTCAGGATTTTGTTTTTGGGATTTTTTCTGGGAAGACAGGGTGAGGTAAGTGGTGAGGAGACAGCTAGAGATTGGCACCATTCTGAAACTAACCCCAAATGTTATATAGATTAAATATCACAAAGCTCTTGCAGTCCCACACCAGCAATGCCTCACTGGTAAAACCAAACCAAAACAACCCCAAACTCTCTCTCTCCACATATCATGGATTTAGCATTCCCATTTATGGGCTAAGTACTACCAGCAGCTGAAGACTCAACATTTCAGCAAGTGTTTTACACAGCACTTTGTGTGAGCACAGTCCTGTTGGTGGGAAACAGCACCAGCTCGGCTCTACCTGTTTTGATGTCGTTTCTGGAAACAGCACCAGGGGTGAGCGATGGTCCCTCCCCAGACCATTCAGCTGCACGATAAATAAAGAACAGCTGATCCTGCCGTGTCACCATCTCCTGCGGTAAGAGGCTTCCTGGGTACCTAGTGGGAGTTCTGCTAAGCTTTTAAGCCCATTGGCAACGTGGGGAACAGTCTGTAGCTCCAAAGCCAAGAGGCTCGAAGTAATAATCCGATTTCAAAGCTCCTCCTCCTCTCCAGCCAAAGGCAGCAAGGGAGGATGAGATCAGACTGTAGATGCTCTTCATTTTAGGTCTGGCCGTTGCACTCATCTGCTCAGCATGAGCACGGAGAAGGGAAAGGATGAGTGCCAAAATCTGGAATGGATTGCTTGGCTAAAGTTTCTGCAAAGGTTTCCAAACTTACTGGGAAAATAATTTTTTAAGGGAATTTTCACTGCTTTTAGATAGACTGCTCTAAGTCAACATCCACTTTTCTAGTTCACGCACTGGCCAAAACTCTTGGGGGATTTTCTCCCTGCCATCATTCACTCCTGAGGCACCAGGGCACTCCAGCTGTGCAGCTGGTTTGCACGCTCCCCACAAAACTTCTCCTGTAACAGCAACCAGTGCCTCTCCTCCAGCATTTCCATCGCTCCCCCCTCCAGGATGTCATTAGCTGCCAGGTGATGTGCAAGCCATGAAACAACTTATCTTCATGAGCCTCGAGATAAACTGAAAGTCCAGATCATCCCTTAAGGAGTCAGGTGATTTCCTCGCATCCCTCCTGCCCCTCAAACCAAAACAACAACAACACGGCTTTTGAACGGAGGAAGAAAGGTCCCTGCTCACGGCTGCCTGAAAAAGCAGGGTGAAACAGTAAAATACATCAAGGTAGAAAAAGGCTGTAAAGGTTTGCTTTTTCTCTTTGATCTGATCTCCACAGCCAGCCATTCTTCTGCCTCCCCTTGGAGGGGGACTGTGCAGAGTGCAGCCCTCAGCGAAGCCACGGCAAACAAACCCTGGCTGGGGCTCAGCAGGGAGAGCAGCCTGAGAGCGCTGCCAGAACCGAAAACTCTTCCTCCCTGCTCTGGGTGGGACAAAGGGAAAGCCCCCAGGAGAGAGGGAGCCACACACAGGTGCCCCACACGTGTCTGCCGCTGCCAAGATGAAAGGTGGGCAAATTCCACCACACTGCCACGGTGAAATCCAAGTTCCAGCACCCTTTTTTTCCACTGATTCAGCAAAGAAGGTTTGAAAAAGTATGAAATAGCTGCCTACTGCTCCCAAACCTGACGAAGCAGCCAGCCAGCTACTTGATGTGTGAGCTGCCTGTTTGCAACAGGCTTAGTTTCAAGCCCAAGCGTAAGTTTTAAAAACACACATCTGTTCCATGGCATACCAGTTGCTAGAACTAGAGCTAACAGGTCTTTTCCATACTCTCAGATCAGTGTCTGCACTACTCTGGATAGCCAAAAGCATCATCTTGTTTATCTATCAGGCTTTCTGAACTTATTCCGAGCTTATACAGTCCAGACATACTTCAATACAAAAATTAATGGATTTTATACAATTTTTTTTATTATTTTTACACCAAACAGAGGTGCTACCACCTTCACAAGGTGTAGATGCACTAAGGGATAGGCTTGAAATAGGAAATGGTGTTTCAAGCCAGTGGAACACTGTAATGCGATTCACACGGAGCTGGCTTCCTAAGGCACGTCACTGCAGGATCCAATGTCAAAATAAAGACAAGGAGCTATCTCTTCCGACTCACGCTCCATCTTCAGCCCTGTCCAAAAAGACCTGTATTTCACTGGGTGTATGGGAAAGACCCCTCTGCCGTAGCTTTTAAGGCCTGGTTGGGGCTCAGAGCCTCTACACCAGTGACTGGTACGCCTTCCCCACACGGGGCTTGTTCCAATGTCCTGTGCAGCTCGCGGTGCTGCCCTAATGAAAACCCAAACGGGACCCCACAGGGCTGCCTGGTGACCAAGGCAACTGCTCTTGGGGCTGGGAGAAGCCAGGAGCCCTGCAGGAATTCCCATTCCCCTTCCAGGAGCTGGGGAGAGGCAGAGGGGAGAAGGAGCTGCTCAGACAAACAAAGCAAAAAGCTGTGAGTCCCAGGGGTCGGAGTCTGAGCAAAGCACAACATCTCAGGACCTGCAAGTACCTCAACACCGGCCCCACGGCTCGAGGTGGCCGTGAACCACCATCCACTTCCACTCCCATCTGGAAGGGGCTCGGCTCACATCTGTGTTTGCCAAGGGAAGCAGCGCAGAGCCCTTTGCGTGCTTAGGAGACGCGCTCCGCGTTCCGCTCCACATCTGGCACGGCTGCTCCATAAAAAAGGTGATGGAGCGCTTGTGGCTCTCCCTCCAGAGCACGGGATTAAAATCTTCTTCCACGCACACGCCATGCAGGAATTCTTCCCCAGCTTAATTTAAAGCTGTCTTTATAGCCAATAAATTTGCAGATTGCTACAAACACTTGGCTATTTACACAATAATAGTTATATCGGCCAGAGACGGCAAATAATTATTATTATGTTCATAAATGTTAATGCTAACTACACTCTTAAAACACGTATTATAAAAAGCATCGTAATTTGAGAGAAGGGCCGTAAACTATTGCCCAGACACAGAGGAAACCAGCTCTACTGCAACAACACTTTTACTACAGACATTAGTTGGAGTCCCTTTTTCTTCTGAATTCTTTCCTGACATCCAGAATAAGGAAAAAAGAAAAAACCCCAGAGTTGTTTCATTATATTTAAAAACAAACACAAAAACGCCCCCCGAAAGTCTGTTACATCTCATGAGCTGTAATGGCCAGTTTTGTTTCTGCACTTCAGCGCAGAACCGATGACATTGGATTACCCAAAGATCCGCACAAAACGCTTTGGTTGGATGAAATAGCTGATCTGCCTGAAGTGGGGGAATAAAAGCTCACGATAACAGATAATTATATAACCGGCTTGTGAAAGTGTTGTTAGCAGGGCATGGGATCAGGAAAGGCCTGGCTTTTATTCTCACTTCATGCATTCACGGTGATGAGAGCTAAATCTCTGTCCATCTCTCCCTCCTCCCCCACCCAAATGTTAGATAATTTTTAGCCAACCCTGTAAAACACTTGCAGCTTTTGAGTAAAAGCAAGGCTGAGGTTAAGGTACTGCCACTTCTCTAACATTCAGATGCTGTGTTCCACCTTGATAACTGAAGAAAACTGGAAAAAAAAATCCCTCTGCTGTTCTGATAAGGTAGCTTGAGGACTCAGGGGTAAACTCTAAAGTTCAACATTTTAGTTTGAAAGGCCATTTCCAGTCACCGGCTACTGGAATTCAGATCTTGAGATCCTGACTAAGTGATAAAACAAAATTAAAAAAAAAAAAAAGCCAGCTTTGCCAGAAAGTCTCTCTTTCTTTCAAGGAAGGAATGGGAACATCAGACATTCTATACATTAGCTAAGCACGGCAAAACCCCTTGCATGGACATGGACCTTGCTCTCAGTTATCCACAGCTGGGTGTCTCTGCAAACCTTTCCTCAGGAGAACAGTTTTGCTCCTCCTCTCTCACGAACAACAGAGTCAAATCCAAGCAGGAGAAAAATTAAACTGGTGGCAACGAACCTTGAAGGTCTGACAGTGACCTGCAGCACCAAGGTCTCCGAAACTGCTTTCATTTGCCAGAACATAAATTAGATTCCTCACTAGGTATGGCAGCGGGGTTAATGGGAGCTTTATAGAGCCTTCTTTGAACATACAGATTATCCTTTTCAAAAAAGACTAATCTTGTGGTTTAAAGTACAGTCCTGTGAGCCAGGAAACCTATTCGCAGCTCTGCCAGCCTGGGTGACTTCAGGCAACCCACTTGAATATTCTCTGCTCTTTCTCAATGTGCACAACAGAAACAAATACCTAAATCTCCCATGAGGCTTAATATCTGTAAGACAACGAGCAGCAGCTTGACTCTTCCCAGAGCCCTGCAAGCAGAAGGTCCAGGAAAGGACATCTGCACGGGGCACCTCGTACGGGCGAGGATCCTGAGTCACAGCGTTACCAGCTTCGGCACTGAAGGAAGTGTCTCATCCTGCCTGGCATTACTGTCCAAAGAAGGTGCTCAGAAGGAGCAAACCCGAGCAATTAGGAAAAATTCAAGTTTAGGAAAAGCCGTGCTGCTGCCTGGGCAACTTTCAACAAACAGCTTTCCCCTGCAGGATCTGATTTCACTGCAAGAATGTTAAAAACAACTTTAAAAGACAACAAAATAAATTCAATTGAAAGAATAAAAGAGCATTTCAAAAGTAAAATACAAAAAAACTACCAGAAGTGTGAGATGACACAGAGCATTCAGTGCTGGGAACAAGGATCACTACTTTCCTTCCTAACAAATTCATCCTAGGCATCTCCACTGTGAAAACCAGCACTGGCTTGGAGTTGCCTCTCAGAAGGTGCCTGCCATCCCTCCAAACCGTGATGGTTACACACTTTCTGTATTTTAGTGTCCCTGTGGTAGTCCCCTTCAAACTTTTAAATAAAATTTGAGCGTAAAGCAGTCCTATGGTTTCCAAACCTCCTTAAAAGAGAGCATGGAGAGCCTTAGTTGTGCTCTGCACCGCAGCATTTCAGACCCACAGATTCCAGGACTGAGCACAGCTCTTTTCTGCACACCCCTGCTCTCAGATCAGTGCTGCTGCTGCTGCTGTTTGAAAGACCTGAGTTCAGGTGGCTCTGACCTGGGCGCTCCCAGAGAGCTCAGTCCCGCTGTGTTGATGTCTGGCAACATTTCCTCTGACTCAGCCTCGCTACTAAAGCTTCGGTAAGAGGAACTCCAAAGGTGCTTCCCGAGTCATTCCCTTCCAGCATGCACAGACCTCAGGAAGTCGTTTGAACTCAACAACCTCCACACCACTTCCACTCAGTCAAAATAGAAGAAGAAAAGGCAAACAAACAACAACAAAAAAAAAAACCACCAAAAAACCCCACATCTTACTCTGCAGCCTACAAAATTTACTCATTCCAGGTTTTTTTTTGCACAGAAGACAGTTAAGCAACCACAACAAAGTAACGTCACTTCCTTTTCCTCCAAAGTAAATTTTAGTGTTGAAAAAGTCCACCTATTCACGCTGTGGGCAGCCTCAGTCAGCACAGGAGCACGTCCACAGCCAGCAATCAAGGAACAGCATTCAGGACTATCTCTGTATTGATTTCCAGCTGGGGTCCAAAAGAGGGAATTTCCTTCCCCCCTCTCCCCCAGCTGTCCCTTGATCCAAGAAGAAAGAAAAAAAAATTTCCAAAACTGTTCAGCCTCACTTTTTTATAAACTGAGACATCTTAATTATTTTTCAAATAAAACCCAAATGATCATTTTTTCCTAACAGCATTTGCAAAAGAGCCAGAGCAGCGTGCTCCATCGCTATTCATTCCTTTGGACACAGATCCGATCTTTCAGTCGCTCTTATTGGCTCTGTGGAAGGTAGAGCAGCAAGGAGCACTGAAGGATTAAATCTCACAATAGTGGGAAGCAGGAGTCCCAGCTCCTGGGGGGGTGAGTGGGGGAGAAGGGAGGAAGATGAGTGTGAGGTTGCATCCCTGCTCTTTGCACTTCCTTGCTGTGATTTCATCTTCTGCCTGAAGCTCCCTTAAAAGGGAGCTAGCATGGAAAGAGTGCCCCAACGACTTAAATGTAAAAAGCATTACAGGAATTTTGCTTTAAACCTGCAAAGACAGCGAGAAGGGGTTCTATGTGAGATAACTCGTGGCAGAGCTCAGCAGGGAAGAGAATAGCTCAGGCACAAACAGTTCATACTCTGTTTGTTGTGAGTCACACAGCAGCTGAACAGATTTATGATTCAGATGTTTCAGTGTTGGTTATCAGCGATTAGCTCAAACTCTTAGAAAAACAGAGAGAAAGAGAAAGATTAAGCTTTTGTCTGCTCCAGCCCTCATCCTTCCTTTGCCTGGCAGCAGGGGTTACTGATTGTTTCTGCCCCTTTTTTAACATCAGAATGGCTCTGAGCCACACTCGCTGCAGAAGCAGATCACACTGCCAGTATCACCATCAACATTGGATTCAACAGTAACCACTGAAGTGTGACATCATTTATTCAGGTACAGCCTGTGCAAGTAGATCTGTAAAATTTGCTTATATGGCAACTTTTAAAGTGTGGGGCTTTTCCCCAACCATAGAAATCATTTGGGACACAGAAAGGGCTGCCAAAGCAGGACTGGTTTTGCCAGCTTTATCTTCAAGCTCTACACAAGCCCAGTAACATACACACAAGAAGACTTCATGCATCTTTATGGCATTTAACCTCTCAACACCCATGGGGGCTTCTCACAGAAAAGCTACGAGACTTGCCCAGGATCACACAGGAAGCCAAATGCAGAGCACTGAAACTGGGCACAACAGCTCTCAGGCCAGACCTCTGGCCATTGCAGCGTGAATCCATTTCTAATTTAGTTTAATTGGACTTAATGCTCAGCTAACAGGTTTCTGCCAACCCGCTGTTACGTGCTGTGGAGCTCTCCGTTAGAAAAAGAGATGCGGCCTTCTCTGTGAATCACATCTTTACATGTAAATGTCATGGTGCAGCCTAAAGGACAGGGTTATCCTCAGCGCCTCCACAGCTGGAGGAGCTGAAATGCTGCTGGCCTTCCAAACCACACTGCAGCCCAACTCCGAACAACAAAAAAGGAAGGAGGACGGGGGAAGGAGGACACTGCTCCTTGACCATGGCATCCGCAGGATGATGGATGTCCCTGTCAGACCAAGGTCCAAAGCCCATATGGGAGCAACTGAACACAACACCCACATTTTCTAATGCCTGGAGTCCGTAACAACGCCTTTCTGGAAGAGGCTCTACACTCTCAGGGCAGAGAGAGGAAATCAGGGCAATTTAATCACCTGCAATGTTGATACAGCAACTACGGGTTATACTGCTACAAAAACAGAGCTCCCCCACAACATCTTGGCTGTGGTTACAGCTCCCAGCAATATCAGGATTTTCTCCGATGGCAGATCCCTCTCTTACGGGTCCAGCCAGCCCCACTAATCCAGGACAACTCTGGACAAACGCTTACGTGCCGAGCCAGTGCACAGCATGAGCAACAACCACGATGCTCCTGGTGCATGTCCAAGCTGCCACGTGTGTGTTCCCCGATCACAGAGCCCGGCTGTGTGCAATCCAACGTGTCTGGGAGACAAACAGGCTGCACATCTGCACATCAGTGCTGCGGCCGCTCCAACACGGAGAGGAACATCAGGCTTATGAGGCAGAAGTTACCCAGATCGTGTGAGTGATTTCTATCCAAAAGTTCCCAGACAGGAATAGAGGAGGCCCCAGACTTTCCTGGACTGGTTCTTAAAATCTGAGCTGCTTTCCTTGAGATGCTGTGCACGGTGCGAGCAGATTAAGCTCTATTAGCATGAGACACTTCTGAACAGTACAAACTAGAACCAAACTTGGAATTAACCGGACTGGTGTAAAATTATACCTTAATGCCCACAGAAACCAGATTAGAAGACAGATGGTGAAGAGGAAAGAAGAGAAAAGAAGAGTGCATTGGATATACATATGTGGATTTACATTCTGTGAGCTTGGCACACATCTCAGAGACATTTTTTATTTCCAGCATAATAGAAAGTTGCCTGACAGTGCTGGTAGACTAGATAAGGGGGGGAAAAAGAGCAGATGCTTTTGAAGGGCTTTGTAGTCGTACGACTCTTCGACAGAAATTTAGAGATCAAGGTGGGTAGGAGCACTGGAGGAAAAAAAAGCCCTTTCAGATATGGTGGGAGCATAAAAAGGGAGAAGAAAGAGGAAAAAGAAAATTCGGGTGAAGCAAGAAGAACCATCAGGGTCCAGATCTTAAGCAAGAGTGCAAGAAGCAGAGATGCAGCTTGGGCAGCAGCGTGCAGAACCCTGGAAGTAGAAGCAATATAGTGGAAGCTGTCAAAAATGAAATAATAATAGCAGGCTTGCTGAGGAAAGGAACATAAAACATCAATATATCTCTGAATGAATGCAGAGTGAACCTACACCATGAGCACTACGTGCTGTTCTGGACCCCAAATCTGGGGAAAAAGACAACACAGAGGAACTGAAAAGCTGGAGGGGGACAACAACAGGGATCAAATGCATGAAACAGCTTCTGCAGGAAAAACAATCATGCAAAACAATAAAAAGCCAGAAATGGCATGGAGAATGAGTGAGTGCTTGTAGCCCCTTCTGAAAAAAGAATGAACGGGCAGCAAATTAAATTATGAGGACAAAAACAACAAAAAGGAGACAATTCCTTGCACAAGCAGTAATTCGTCTGTCTGTCACTTGGCCACGGAATATTACGGATGCTGTAAGAGCACATGGGTTCACAGAAGAAAGGCAGGTTAACTGAAGGGGGGGTGAGGAAATCTATCAACAGCTGTTAAGTACAAAATGAAGTTTTTGAGCTGCAAATGAGCCAGAGGCTGGTAGCACAGTCCAGGGAAGTATCATTGCTTGATTGGCCTGAACTGGCGCTCTTCCCTGGCTATCTGCTGTACAACAAGAGGCAGGATGCTGGGCTGGGGGGACCTTTGATCTAACCCTGTACATCTATTTCTGTGTACAAGGCAGAAAAGGGTTTGTATTCCATGCTGAATCAGGCTGGGGATAGTAAAATTTGAGCAGGAAAGAACGTGACTTAGATGCCAAGTGCAGAAAACAGTGGTTGCCTGGAGTTGAATGTCAGTGGAAGGAAAATGTGAGGGTCCTAAAAAAAAAAAAATAATAAAATCTTGTTACAGCATTAAAACGGAGGGCAGAGATTAAACTTTTGATGGCAAGTATGTGCATGAATACAGAAAGCTGCATTTCAGATGTAGAAGGGAATAGAGACTTGATTTCACACGACTTGAGATATAAGAAGGGAGGCAAAAAAGGAGGGGATAAAAGAACAGTATTGAAGAAGACTCCCAACATGTAAAAACTCCACTCTCCTCCAGTGCCTCAAGCTATAAGCAGAGTGAAGAGAAAAGAGATGAAAAATGCAGTTTGACACGCTCGTTCAACTTCAAGAGGTGAATTTGAGATGAGGCAGTGGAGATGATCACGTAATCAAGGTGCTGGACAGGCACGTGGAGATCAGAGTTCATCCCCCAGCTGCGCCACAGACTTCCTTCACGGCGCTGGGCATTTCACTTTGCCGTTCCATAAAACCGAGACAATATTTTCTTCATGCACAGGAGAGCCGTGAGGCTGAATTCTTTAAACACCCGAGATGCACTGTGGGGGCTGGGGAAGTGAGCACAGCAAATGCCCGGCACTCCCATGGCAAGGACCACGTTCCACGAGCTGCCGGGACCAGCCACAGCGCGGGATGTAACCGCAGCAGCAGGGACAGGGAAGGGATTCCATCAGCGGGAAATCAGCTCAGGGAAATTAAACCCAAGGAGGTGCCAAGGGAACAGGTTTCAAAACGCAAGATGCAGGAAGTGCACGTAAGGAGCTGAAAAGTTCGCCATGCTGCAAATTATGGGAAGGAATCAGCCTGACACCAACGGGAGGAGAGATAAACGGAATTATTTGGTACAACGTACCAGGCACTGACATATCTGCCTACACCAAGACGTACTGGAGTACTCGGAAACAAAGAAGCAATGCTTGGCCTAATGTTTTCAATGCTTTCTACCAATTTCTTTGCCCCTGCTCTCAGGAATAACCTTTAATTGTGAATATTAACTGTATCCCTGAAGGAGATACGACCAGGCTCTGACTCGCAGTACCAGCACCAGCATAAAGGCTACAAGAACAGCAGCAGAGGCTGCTTGGATCCCCTGCTTTACTCTTATATGCTCAAGATACAGTAATACCTTTAAAACTTATCTGATGGTAAATTTCAAATTGCTCTAACCAGCAAGAGCTGAAGCCTGCCCTGACTTTTAATCCATCACTTAAATTATACTTAGAAACTCCCAAACCAAATATTTGCCAAGAGGTGTAAAACAACTCCCAGACTGAACTGGCAGAAAACACAGAAGAGCCCAGAATAGACCTTACTGATAGGATAAATTGAGCCTTGACATGTGTGGAGCCCATCTGCGAGCGACGAGGAGTGCGCGCTTCATTTCTGTTTATTCCCTTCCCTCCGCATGAAATTTCAGGGGAAACTTTACAGCAACACCGCCAGGCTGGTGCCCGGCTCCTCCACCTGCACGTCCCCCTCTGCTTGCTCACAGCCAGGCTGCGGGGAGGTTTTAGGCTTTTTAATCCTAAAACGGGTTATCCAGCTGAGTTTTCTTTGCTGGGTGGATCAGCCTTTCTCTGCCCATCTCACGGTGCCCTGTGGCTGCTGCCAAGCACCTGCCCACAACCTGATCACAGGCCGGAGCGTCAGGGGAGTGCGGGATGCTGAGATGACCAGTGAGACGCTCAGATGGGCCGTGGAGGAGCCAAAGATCAGAAACCAACCAGATCAGCCGGCTAACTGCAGTAAATCAGTAATTAGGTCCTAAGCATCTCATTTAACACGATGGAATACTAAACTTTGCCATTAAACCAGTTTTCAAAAAAGTTTTAGTGCGTTTTTTAACTCAATTTTTTAACCAAAAGCACTTTAATACAGGTCAAAAGCAAATAGTTCATTCTGCAAGCAGGAAGAAACAATTATGATTTTGTAGCTTAAAACATTAAAACAAATTCAAGCAAAGGTACATTAAAGCCATAAACTGCTCAGACATGTACAGAAAAAACTACTGACTTGAATGTAAAGACTTCATTTGTCTGTAAATCTCCAAATCGCAGCAAGATCTAGAAATAATCCAACTTTAACTAACGTAAAGGCAAAACCCATTCAAATCACACTCAAATTACGCGCTATTGCTTGCTTGATGGAATTAAAAAGTTAAAAACTCCAGTTTTAACGAACCTGGTGAAGCCTCCCAGAAGATTCAGGGTAGGGGGGGTTGTCGAGAAGAGCTTTCCACAGCACAGCTCCAGAGCGAGAGGCTGGGCTGGCTGCACCAAACAGGTTGGTACGGGAGGGGTACGGGAGGGGTACAGGAAACCACTGAACCCTGCAGGGACCCTGGGCAGGCGCTGGTAACGAGCAGTTCAAGAGCAGGCGCTGTAAAAAGCCAGGGCAGCCTGCCACTGATGCCTGGAGTCACATAAAATTAATTTAAATTGGAAACAAACTGGCCCAGGTAGCGCTCGCCCGAGTTTCAAACAACGCCGGGAGCCAAGCGGCGCGGTACGCGTTTTGCTGGCTGCTTGGTCGTTAAAATTAAATAGGAAGTGGCAAAGCTGCAGGGCAGGTGATAGCCTGGGTTTGTGTATAAAAAGCAACAGTGAACTTGGGAATTACAGGCACTTGTAAACCTTACTTTAGTACCTGGTAAAATGGCTCAACTGGGTAGTTATGAAAGTTAGATTAATGCCATACAGCAGGCCCAGATTAGCGTGGTGTTTCCATAAGAAAAATGGGCACATCCATGTTAGCTATAAGGAGTGCCAAGACAGTGGTTGAAGAAAAATCGGTAAATACAATTAATTTGAATTTTCAAACAGTCTTTGGTAATATTAATCACCACAGTCTATTAGGGAAACTAGTCATGGGGTGAGAGGTAAACATCTGTCAACAGATTAAAGCTAATTTAGAAAAAACGAACAGCATGAATAAATGGCCAGTTTTCAAGAAGGTTAATGGGGGAAGTCCCAGGGGTGGATACTGTGATCAACATTTAATATATTAAATGATCTGGAAAGGGGCACAGACAACGTGAAATAAGGGGATAAAATCGTTGATGATGCTGCTCTACAAATGAAATAAAACCAGCAAGAACTAATAGTGTAAATCTGAGGGATCCACCCAAGTTACAGCAAATAAATGTTACTGCACACAAGTGCGAGGTTACGCAAAATGGCAAGGAGAGCTTGAACTAATTGTAGACACGGATGGGTTTCACATTAATTGTAAGCATTCAGAGAAAGATCTAAGTGGCCTTGTGGACAGCACAGGGCCAACATCTGCTTAGTTTCCAGTCATCGTCAAAACCACAAACCAGATGTGGAGCTTTGTATTAGAGAGAGATAAAGAATAATGCGGAAAACACAGATTCTCTCTTGAACATTGTGTTCAAGCCTGTTTGCCTTTGCAACAAAACAAAACCTCAGAAACTTGAAAGTCCAGCAAGAACTGACATGAATTTACGGCTCCAGAAAGAAGCTCATCTAAGAACCCGGTTACAAAATACGCGCATTACAAAACTCAGGGCTCATTGAACCCTTGCTAGCATGACTTTGGATGGCCTACAGTCCATTAAAAAGTCTGCTGAATAGGAACTCTAATGATTTTCAAATTTCTGGGCTACGTTCAAGGGGCGGTAAGCAAGAGGTGAAACAATCCAAGCACATGATAACATAAAACAGGCAGAGAAAGCCATCTGGATGCACTTATTCTCCATTCCCACCCTCTTTTTCTCCCAATAGGACAGGAGCAAGGATTTGTCCAACTAAATAAAAGACAATAGACTCAGAAGTGATGAAAGGAAATATTGCTGCACCCACACTTACAAAAGTAAGCCACAGAACTCTTCTCTGCAAGGTATTTATTGAAGCAATAACACTAATAAGATTAAAAACCACAAAACATCAACAGTGTCAGCAATTCGAGTCAAGAGAATTCCGCAGTTTTCCCGCTTGTGTTTGCAGGATTTTACTCTTTCTTCCAAGGTGTCTCATATTAGGCATGGCTTGGGACTAGAATGAGAGCAAGCTGGGCCAGTGGCCTCATCCAGATCCCGCTCGGAGGGCTCACTGTGAGGAGGTGGAAGGTTTGCACATGGAAATAGCTCAAAATGAAAGAGGAAGGAAACTGGGAAGATGTGATTTTAACTTCATTGTGTGAGCTGCATTCAAGGAAAAGACGCTTTAAGTCACCACAAGAACAGCCGAAAAAAAAATGCTGAGAAACAGAGATTTTCATTTTTGAAACATTCAGTTGCCTGTGAAAAGTGGTAGGAGCCAATATCAACTCTGCAGTTGCTATCACCAACTCTCCCATCCAAACCAAAGAGAAGACTTTTTGCAGGTCTTGCCAGCACCTTCCCATCCATTCCAATAGAGTGAGGACTGAAAAGCAGAAGAGCTGAATTGCAACCTGCACAGACAAAACCTGGAGTGGACAACGCTGCGATGTTAAAGGCGACGAGGGCTGAGCTTCTGCCCCGGCGCTCACGGAGCATGGCCCACACCACGGCACTTCAGGCAAAGAGAAAGGTGGGTGTGAGGTTACCAGCCTGATGGCCATCCACCACCGCTGTGAAAAAATCCGCATTTAATGAGATGCCAACCTTTTCTCCCTGATGGTGAGGGAAAACAGCTCCATCAAAATCTGACCTCTGAGCACAGCTGGCAAGCTTCCAGAGCACTGACGTGCACAGCAAGATCATCGTGTATGTGCCATCTAATTCCTTCTCAGACTTTCCGATAAATCCCAAGTCGCTTGTTCAGTACCCAGCCCAAATCTGCCAAAAGAATACACGCCTGAAGCGTCCCTGTTCTCCTACTTTTTCAAATAATCCCGCTGTTGGTTACCGAGATGAACCGCCCACTCACCATCCTCTGCTTTCCAATCCGCTCCATTGGGGATAAAACTCGGAGACACAAAAGGCATCAGAAATTCTGTTTCTAACCCAGGACTATTTGGAGGCTATTTTCTGCCAGACGCGATGTATTTGTCCAGTGTGTTTCAAGAGCAGAACTTCCTATTCCTGCTTAGGAACACTTCTTTGTGCTTAGAATAACTTTTGTTCTCCTTTCTCCCATTATTTCAATCATCCAGTTTCCTTGTCCCTCTTGGTGTCTCTGTCCTATAGATACAGGTAAGCATCCGCTATATTCAGGCCTTTCACTATTTCTTTACAATGGAATTCTCACGCTGTTATTCTGGTTGATGCTCTGTGACTTCCCCACAATTTTCTAAACCCCTTTTGTACCAAGGTGTTCAGAAACAAAGTTACACCAAAGGGCAGCGGCTACATTTAAGAAGCGAAACATCACGCTTCTTCAACCTCTCTTGATCTAGTGATCTGCTTTGCTCCCTGAAACAACACAAACACGACCCATTGGATTCACACTGCCTTTAAAATGACAATAAATACTGGGTGCAATTTGGTTCTCCAAACTGTGAATACACTTGGATCGTGTTCTCAGAGTGTCTTCAAGAACTGAAGGTTCAAGCAAACACGAAATTCTGGTTTTGGCTAAAAGGCACAAGACACAGCAGCCTTGTTCTCACATCCAGAACGTTCCCACCAGCCAGCCCTGGTTTATCTTGTTTATGTCCACATGTGATAGCATATACACTTTCCAACTTGAATTTCTTTATCCACACTTTTAATCCCTCTCTAAGCTCTTGCACTTTTGAGTAGTACTCCTTTAGCATTTTTTCACATCAGTGAATTAATACAGCGCCTACTTCTTTCTCTGAATCGTCAGTGAATTAGAGACAGAAGCTGCTTCTGCTCCCTGTGGCACCCTGATAAATATCCTCTCACATTTTAGTTACAGCCTTGCCCACGGTACAGGGGGAGGAGCTGAGGGGGTTTGATTATTGCTTTTACGGTTCTCAATATAAATTAAGAGGCACGATTGAGATAAATCAGGCATTTTCTAATAAGTTACAATCATGTGTTATCTACATCGAATGACACCACTTAATACAACCTCATATCGACAGTGCTTCACTTCAATTTCTCAAACAAGGCAGGAAGCATGAAATTAAAGAAAAGGCTAAAAGTCAAGTTAACTTCCATCAGAAGAATTACTCTATGTATTTACATGCCATTAATCAGCATGAAGTCTCATTTTAAATCCATTTTCAAAGGCACCGTGTTTTGGGCATACCAGAGGAAGCAGTTGGCTGATGAGGGCAGGTTGTTGGAAGACAGGGCTCACACAGGCAAATTTTCTGGAAGCGCACGAAGTGTCTGGAGCTCATCCACGAACACCACACCGTGAGCTCTGCAGAGCACGTCATGTGCCAGCAGGACAGTGGTGGAGCAGCCTGGTTTCATTTCCTTCCCCACTGCCCCCCTCCCTCGCCTGTGAGCCCAGCTCTCTGTGCCACCACAAGACCTGGTCTTGATTCTGCTTTCTGCTTGCACAAAAGGGCACAGGAAAGGGACGTGGAAGGATCACTCACATCTCTACATGCTGCTAGCATTTCCTCAGCAGAGCTGGGATGCCTCACGTCTTGGCTGAAGCACAGCAGATGAATTTATCTGCCAGATCAGGTCAGACCAAAGGTTCATGGAGCCCAATATCCTGCCCCAGACAGGGACTAGCAGCAAATACTGGCGGGTGGGTAAGAATGGTGCGAGCATACCATAAGGCTTCCCCCCTACCAGCTTCCAGCAAGCTGTGGCTTAAGACTTCCTGTGCCAGAGATTGTATCTTTGTGCTTAATTGCCCTCGATGAACTTCGCTTCCATGAATTTGTTTAATTGCTTTTTTGAACCTATCTCGACTTCTGGCATCCACAACATCCTGTGGCAATGAATTCCAGTTTAATTATGTTTTGCATGAAAAAATACTTCCCTTTTGTGAAGGAAATTACTTCCTTAAAAAAAAAAAAAAAAAAGAAAACACCAAAAAAACCCTCCCTGAGAATCATCAACCAACAACTACCACTATGTAAGACTACAAGTTCTGGTAGTTTTGAAAGGGCTTTAAAAGAAACCACCGCATTCAGTTGTCCCCTCTGGCCTCCTGCAAAGGTTACTGCCTGGACTGTTGGACAAGGCTGCTGGGGAAAAAGGTAGACTTGTACATCGTGGTGGTGGAGATGGTCTGACCGAGCTGGCAACTTGCCCCAAGTACAAAACAAACGCCTGCCCACGTTCCTGACTGTTGTATACACTTGCAAAAATCCAGTGTTTCAAGACAGGGTTTGTTCCCTGCTAGACTGTGAGAAAGGGTCTTGCATTCTAAAAAGTATCCTGTGTTACAATTGCATAACTTTAGGTGCTGCAACACCATGCAAATGATCATAAAGAACATAATTCTTTGCCTTGCCTGTATAATTACTTTTTCTGGATTTATTGGCTATTTATTCTCACTGTTTCAAGTCCTCAAGAAATAAACTGAAGTACAGAAAGAGACTGTAGAGGTCACATTCTATGAAACCTCTTTCTACTCTCCCGTCCTTTCTTGACAATCCAAACCAAAGAGCACAAAGAATCTTTCCACACGTTGGGCTTTTCCGACACAGGGCAACTCTGGCAAACTGTACCTGCTGCTTTCCAAAAGTGAGGTGCACGGGAGTCACCAGGGCTCACAGGTGTCTCTGTAACAAACCAAAGCACCGGTGGCCTTTGCATTGCCAGGAGAACAGGCACGGCCAGCCGCAGCTCTCCTCGCTGCCAGGTAAAGCATTACCAGGGCTGACTAATTCCCTATCTCCTGCCCTCCTAATCTGCAGCAGACCCGAACCAGGCCACTCCACGTCATAAATAGGTCTGCTTAGCTGAGCTGAACACCGTTTCTCTTCACCCAAAATGAATGCCAGTGGCTACCCTGCAGTAGCACGCTCCAGTGGCTGGATTCCTGCAGGGGCTGCTTCACACCAGCACTTCCAGGTGCTCCTCTCACAGCTTTCACACCACAACTGGAGCTGTTAAAAAATTATTTTCCGGGAAACCGTGGGGTATTTGGTAATTTTCTGGATTCGCAAGAGGAGGTCCTAGAGGGTTTTGAAGACTCGGGCATTTTAGCTTTTAGTGCACAGTCAGAGGGTGAGCAGCCTAAATGAGCACAAGGCTTCCTCTGCAGGCAAGCCACCGTACCCTGTGCCAAAGCACTTGCTAAGCTCATCCCAGACCTCGGGGCACGAGCACAGAGGAGAAGGGGAAGGGCAATTCCCGGGGAGATCAAATTCTCCTGTGAAGACAGGAAGCTGACAGCTGGCAGGCACTGCCCTCCACATGTTTCAGAACACCCCTCCTCACGTTTTACCTATTTTTGCTATCATTTACTGCTGCTGTACCCCAAGAGTGGAGCTTGGGGCCAACTTCTCTGCATGGGTGACAGCTACCAAAACAACAACAACAAAGCTCAGCATTTAGCTCTCCTGAAGCCAGGCCCTTCCTCTTCATCAGCTGAACACAGAAGTGCACCCAAACCCCGTTTTATTTATTTATACACATTGCTGCACTCTCTATTCCTGGCAACTGGTGCTCATGACATAGTGGCCTGGGACACGCTGGAACAGGGCTCTGGGTCACCTTGTAAGCGGTGGCAGCAGCTGCCTCCTGGATCAAGCGTCTATTAACCAGCAGCTCGGGAGGGCTCTAAATTAAGTTCTCTGCTCCATTCCCACAGAGGGGGAGGGAGAAAGATACACCACCACCAAATCCTTATTTTCTTCCAGCAGGACTCCCTGAAGTTTCCCCAGTGCTCCCTCCTGTACACGCCAGGAGAAGCCGCTCAAGGCCTGGTTTCTGTCGGCAGCCATCCGGACCAGGCAGCACCGCTCGTTATTCCGCGTAGGACCGCTCGTTATTCCATGTAGGACCGCTCGTTATTCCAGCTGCCACGGCTTTTCACAAACTGCACAGCCTTTCTTTGGTGCTCGGCGATGCCCTGCCACTTCTCTCGGTGCGGATCCAGCCCTTGGACTGTCCCTGCCTGCAAGATGCCTGCAGAGTCCCTACAAATCCCTGCCCAAAGAGTTTTGGGCACCAATATCAGCCATTGAGGAGGGGAGACTGTACAAATCGCTGGTGTGCCCACACTGGAGGAGCAGCAGGGAAGGAGAGAGGGAGGGACAGAAGGAGAGCGAATCTGAAGGGTTGGGCCCCAGCTGTGAACTCCTCTTGTTTTTGTTTTAGGGTAATTAATGTTCCCTTGAATAGAGGCAGGGCATGAGCTCCTGCTTCTGCAGCTTTCAGTGCTATCAGCAGCCCGGGCTGGGCTGGGAGCGGCGGGGGGAGGTTTGTATTTCCTGCCATCCCAGTAAATGAGGTAATGGGGCTGGAGGCAGGGCACGGCCGGGGGGACTCACCCGAGCTCCCCAGAAACCTCTGCAGAGAGCCGCTCGCCCCTTCCCACTCTGCCGCTCTTATTAATTGTGCTGCCAAGGCAGGGGACCCTCGCAGCCCCAGCCCAGCGCCCCTTGGCCTGCTCCCCTCATGCCTGAATTAGATACATTCCCCCTGCACTCCCAGACGTCTCCATCCCCTCGTCCCCTGACAGAGCAATCATTTATCAAGTTGTTTCACGCGTTGTCGGGGAGGGGGGCCCCGGGGGACGGGGGTTTGTTTCGTCCCTTTGTTGGAGCTCCACAGGACCGTCCAGCTTAGTCTCCAGCCAACTGCTGAGAGTTGCCGGAGTCCGGGAGCAAATGTTAAAGGGGCTGCCTTTCATCTGCGGGCTGATCCTGCTGCCTTTTCATTTTATTCTTCCAGCTTCTGGGATGTTACTTGCTTACACACCCCCACACCCACCCTGCTATCATTCTGCATGCATGTTTTTGAGGGAGCAGGAGCTTATTTTCCGTGTGCTTGTCTCTTCTCCTTCCCTCAGCAGCTTCTTCTGTCACCAGCACACTCAGAGCCTCTGGGAGTGTTTTTTACCATCGGCCTTTTTTCCCTCCTTGAACGTAAGACACCATAAACCAAATCTGGTTAGGTGCAAGTCCTGCTCGTGCGGCTCATCCCTTCCTTGCACAGGCTTTGGTGTGTTGCAAGATCCTATCCCCATGTGCCTGGGAGATGAGTGACTACCTAGAGCACACCACCATCAAAACAGAGCAGTCAAAACAAAAGGGAAAAAGAAGAGACCATTTGGCAAAAGAACTAAGTACCGTTAAAGAAAAAAAGAAATGTTCTGAGCACTCTCGTGCCTCAAGCGCTCTTGTGTTCCCCACATGTAGGGCTGGAAGACAGAGGATCTGCTCTGCGCTGCAGGCTGCCCACGCTCACGCAGCAGGCTCGTGGCACGTCACCTCCCCCTTCTGCACCACCCTGTGCCCCACCTGCGAGACCAGGATCCTGCCTGGCTCCCAGGGATCCTGCCTGGCTCCCAGGGATCCTGCCTAGCTGCACTCACTCACCAGCCACGGACACTCTTGGGACTCCTGGGTGCAAGGAAACTTGGAAATGCAGAGTGCATTAAACGAGGGGTGGCTGCCAGCACCCTAAAGTTCTTCATCACCAGCTTGGGAACAGCTGAATAAGGAAGGATAGCCCAAGATGTGAATCCAAACACACCACTTCCTTCGTTTACCAAAGCCTGTACAAAGTGCTTGCAAATCTTATGGCAGCATATATTTTTGGACAATTATAGTTAGTTACAGTTTGTTTTCTAGCAAGCTGCCAAGACTGTCCTCTGTGCTTATGTGTGAGCACTTCCCAGCGATAGCTTGTTGTAGTCCTTAGTTTAAAGGATGGACAGGGCTTAAAGGCAAAAGCAAACTAAAAAAAAAAAATCCCACTTGCTTAGCAGCTAAGTAGCCGTCGTAAATTCCACACATTTCACAGCACAGAGGGCAGGAGCTGCCTGGGATCTGATGTATTCCTCTCACCACCTTGCCTCCATAACTCTTCCTTGTGGAGGAGAGCCGGATTCATTTGCTTCCCAAGTCAATCAACAGAGTTCATGAGTCAGCCAAGGGAATGCTGAAAAGCAAGAGGGTACGCTTCTGCCCCCAGGAACTGATTGCGCTGCCTCTTAATTGTTCCCAGATTCTATTATCCCCGAAGACACTGGAGCAGCAGCAGCACCAGCCAGCTTGTTGACAACATCCACTCCATACAGCCCACCTCACCAGACATACAGAAATTTGCATTTTTGCAATCACGGATCTGTTGAGACTACAATACTTAGGTTATTAAAAAGAAGAAGTCAGGTCTTACAGACCTCTATCAGAAAAATCATCTGTCTTCTGAGTCAGAGCTGCACATCCCACAGTTTTGAGCGTGCTAGTAATCACACAGTGAGAAAGCCCTCTGATACCAGGACACTTCAAACCAACAACCAGTAAGGCACTCTGTGTATTGCTGATCCATCAATTCCCTCCACTCTCAGTTCCTTCAAGTCCAGCAGCCTCACTACTCATTTTTTCCCCTGTTCCCTCCTGTCCTCACCCAGATGAGGACAAGCAAAGCTTTATTCCACTCTTCACTCATTGATAAGCGGTGTATTTCAGATTTTACATTGCTGCCTCACTTATTACTGCTTCTTTCATGTATTCCGTGCAGGCTGCTGACTCTCTGCAGCCGTTCAGGTGACAGCGTGTGAAGGGGGAAATGCTACATTCAGGGCTATAAAACCAACCTGAGGTCTGTCCCATTATTCAAACCCTTTACAATAGTAATAAAATGAGTAATCACATCTCCATTACGCTTCATTCAGTACATGGGAGTGTGAGACTAGGAAGTAAAGACAGCTGTTCAATATTGATTTTTATCCTTCTTATTCTTTATGTATCCCTATGCCTAATTTGCTACATTGCTTCTGAGCCTGGCCACCAAATAAGCCATTAATCGCTTCACAGACCTTTTTCTGTGGTGGCCTCCACACAGCATCCCAATCCAATAAGCATTAACTCTTTTCTCAATCTATTTACAAGTTAATGATTTTTAATCTGGTTTGACAAATGAGAAATTGGTGGGGAAAAAATTGACCAGCACTAGCAAAACTCACCTCTCTGCTGAAGCATCCAACGGCTGCACCTCTAATTTGAGATTGTTCCCCCCATCCCCGAAAAGAATCCCACGAGCCCCATCGTTGGCATTTTTATGGCAGCATTTAAGACTCAACAGAGACGTAATTGTTCTTTTTCCCGGGGCTGGGAGAAGGTGGGTAGGTAGCAATACACCCCAGAGGCAGGGAAAGCAAGGAAGAGAGCAGAGCCTTATCCAAGGCCACCCAGAGAAGCTGTGACAGAGGCTGGCTCTTCCCTGCAGCACTGTCACCCGTTTTAACCTCAGCACCAAACCTTCCACACGTTCCAAAGCTGAAGTTCGGCAACACAGTTAAGATGCGTCAGGCTGAACCAGAAATGCCAGAGCAGTACTGACATAAACTCTGCCGTTTTTAACACATCTGCCTGTTTTGGCTGCCTGTACTGGCCAATACCCATGGCTGCTCCCCAGCAGATGAAAACCATGTCCTTATCTGGGTCATCTGGAGGAGCAGCTGCTGGGAATGGAGACACACGGAAGGTGCCAGGGCCCAAGCTGGAGATCTGGGGCACAAGGGGTGGGTGAAGGAGGTTTTGCCCTCTGTGCTTCAGCTGATGCTGGAAGTTATGCCAGTCTCCCTTGGCTTCCCCTAAGCTCTTTCCCAGCTCCCACAATGGTCTGTGAACCACGGAGCTGCCGCAGCTGAGGACAGGCACAGCTCTTGAGCTGCTCTGGGGATGAGCACTGCCACCCCAGCCAGGTAAATGAAGATTTCTTGTGAGAAATGAGGCATAAGCAGCTCACCCAGAGTCATGACTCTGCAAAAAATCAGTGCTGAGACTGAAAATGCAACTCAACATCAGTAAGTTTCAGCTGGCAAAACCCATCCTTATTCCTCTATTCCTACTCCTATTCCACTCATTCCAGGGCTTTATTGTAAGCCAGACAACCAAAATAATTTTAGTTAAAAGAGAAAAACAAACCAAAATCCCTCCAAACATGGATCATTCCTTCTCCTTCCTGAATAAGCACAGCCCCACAGAGTTGCACTGGTGGATGAAAAGGGCAGAGGAGGGCAGAGCTGTGGACCTCACATGTGCCTTGCCCCTGGGCTGGACAGATCTAGCACTATCCCCTCATGTAACCATCAGACATCCTCTCTTTCCCCGTGGCAGCCTCCATCTCTCACATCCTGCCCAGTTCGGAGCTTCGTTAGCAAGCAAGGTGAGAACCACACAGCCAACAGCTTCCTTCAGCGCACAGCCCTGGCTTGTGCCCTCAGCACCACCCAGCCTACAGAGCAAGCCCGTGGAAAAAGCATTTCACCCTGTAATTAAAACCAATCATCATCTACAGGTACAAGGCACTGAATTAGAGGTTGCAGAGTCAACCATAAATCTATAGTTTCCTGTCAAGCAACTGAATTTGTAATCATTTAGCATCAGTTTTAGCACCAAACAAACCTCCAATAATGTAGAATAAACCCCTCACTATCATGTCAGAGCAGCGATTCGAAGCAGCCACGCTCTCTACCATCACCACCACTTGAGCTCAAGTACAAATTACATTAGCAGGCAGGCAATGTCAGCCCTTGAAGCCAGCACTGCAGGACAGCAACGCTGAAAAGTGTACAGGAACACCCCTGTATGCTGGGCAGCCTTGCCCAAAGGTCAGGTGGTTAAAAGTCGGGGTTTTTTTTCCCCCCCCAGAGCTGATATTTAGCTCTGGGGAAAATATCTCTCCAATATTTATCTAATATTTAGCTCTTCAACATGGTTATCAGCTGGATTTTCATGGTATCACTATTGCTCCCAGCTGCCCCGTTAGGAAATTTGGGGTTCTGCTTCCAGCTGGTGACATTTTCTATACTTACAGCAGCACTGAAGGTGAAGCTTTAGGAACAATAATCAGGCATGCCACTATTTTCATTATTAGAATATAAGAGTCAAAAAGTTTGGTTTAAGGTTTAAGTTTGATGTCTTGTCTGAGCCGGTGCTCTCAGTTCCACATCATCATCCATGGAGAAAAGAGGGGAACACCTTCGGAGTGATTCATGTCATTCGAAAATAGACTCCTCTCATCTCTCAAAGTTCAATTTCTTTCCACTGACAGTGATAAATGCCTGCATGATCAGTCTGACATGACAGTCCACTTTGAACACTAAATTATTCTTGCCCCTTTGCTCATCCCCACCGCTTATCCAAACTCCATACCACGGTATGGCTGGCACAGCTATTTGCCAGGCCACTCTACAAGCCAGCTCGTGAAACTAATCCAGGCAAAAAATAACTGGAGGGAATGGGAGTTGAGGTGTTTCAGGTTTTTTTTTATCCGCTGTCCAGATCAGCTGCCTGACCTGTTTCAGTGCAGCCCCGGAAGGAGTTCTCCTGGCACACCTGCGAAGGTGCTGATAGGGATACAGGGATCAGATAATCACACAGATTTCAGGCATGCAGGGAGTGGACGAAAACAAGCTATGGATTAAACGACTAAAGGCCAGAGCTCTTGGCTATCTGCTCTCAACAATAAAACAAATAAAAATCTTCCTGTCTGGCCTAGGGCATTTCTCTCAAGGCAACAGCTGCTATTTTGTGTAGTGCTTACACACAGGTCCCATTTGGAGTGCCTGCATAATGACTCCTGAAGGAAGGGATCCCTGCACAAGCAGCAGCCATCCCTCAAAGGCAAACCATTCCCTACAGAATGAAAAAAACAACAGCAGTTTCCAACCCTGGCTTACTGTCAGTCACAGCTGGAATGGAGTTTCAAAAGAACCCGAGCAAAAGGTGAATCCCCGCTTCAGAACTAAAAGCTGCCCTTTTGCCCAAGCCGAATTTCAGCAGTTTTAGACCATGCATTGCTAAGTATTCTCTTAAAACAACTCTTTTTACAATTCTGCTCTCTCTTTGGGGATGGGAAAAGGGAAAGGAACATAGAAAATCGTTATGCATTCTGCAGACCGTGATTAACCTGACCTACTGTTGGTGACAGCCCGAATCCAGCAAAGAGGCTGGATTAGAGACTCCCAGAGGTTCACTCTGACTACATATTTCTGTGATTCTATATTGGGGTTTCCTTTCCAGTCTTTTCTGAAATCAAGTCTTGCCTAACTTTGCTCTCATAATGGTCCTCCCGGGTCATTTACACCTTCAAGCTCTCAGCCCCCGTTTAGCATCACCTCTCTCTGTTCAGGTGCCTTCTCTCACTCCGTTTTCCACGTACGACGTAGCACAAAACCAGTGGCACAGCACGAGCACTCAGGAAAAGCAGCGAGCAAAGCCCTGACACCAGGCAAGGACACCAGGGTGGGATACTGCACCCATCCCGACCAAAGGAATGTCACAAACAGGCACTTGGGACTGCATTCATGTGTCTCGCTGTGAGCCAAGAGGTCTGAGGGAGGGACAAGATCTGAACTGTTCGGATCTTGTCCCTCCTACAGGCAAAAGAATGGAGACTCTCGCTTGTCCTCCCTCTGGGCAGAGAACCTGGACTGCAAAGAAGAGGTTTTATTTGGCAGCCGGGTGTTGGCCCTACGAGAGGACTCTGCCCTAAATAATATCAAGGACCTGCCTCTAAAACAGGACACGTCACTAAAGGAAACATCACCCAAGTACATGAGCTCCTCTGCTTCTAAGGAACCCAGAAATATCCCCACACCATTCAGCATCTCCAGTCCATCCCCTGCCGAGCCCTGGGATAACTTTAGTGCAGAGCATCCAGCCAGCTCCTCACCATCCAGGCACATCCTCTCGGCCCGAGAGTGCAGAGAGAGCCCTGCTCGTTTTTGTGAGTGGCACTGGGGAAATAAGCACTCAAAAAAAAAAGAGAAGATGGGGGACTTGCAGAGCCCCTGCCATTTGCTTGGCTCAGACACAACTTCAAGGACTGCTGTAATTGTCTAGAAATCAAACAAGTGGCTGATAGCACCAATTAGCACCTTCCAGCATAACAATACCTTCATCTCATCTCTCCCCATTCTCTCAACAGCTTAACATATTGGCACCCTGAAGGACTCCCCTCCCAGACAGCAGACAAACAGGGATGTGGAGGGGAGTGAGGAATGAAGCCGCGTGCGGTGTCCTAGCATAAGTGAGGCAGAACAAAGTACTGCCAGTTATAGAATATATTAGAATAAAAGAAATCAGAACTTGACTTGAGACAGCCTAGAAGGTGGGACTAATCTACAGAAATATCTTTTACATAGACTCAAACCACTTTTTGTTAATAGCTACAAGCTGAGAAGATTTTTCAGTCTTCCAACAAAGAATACAGAACCCTCTTTGCACAGTGGGGGGAAAAGCCATATGAACAATTTAATCAAACTGGGAGAACATTTCAAGAGGATCTTCACATTTTTTCAGAATAAAGAAGCAAATAAACACAAATAAGTCAGACACAAATAAGTTCTTATGCTTAAGCGACCTCCTCTTTAAGCTTCTTGTGTGAATGTAAGTTTGCAAGCTCACCCACATACAAGAGTCCTGCGTTGCAGGAGCACCTAAGCCTGTTCCCATGCTCTGCACGGAGCAGCAGCCAGGGCTGCTGAACGAACACAGAACAGCCCACAGAGATAACTTTGGTTTCAGAAGAGACACCACTTTCTGCAATTACAACGTAAGCCTGGAGTGCATTGAGTTGAACCCAATGGATTTGCCCCAAACTGACACCAGTGTGACTGAATACAGCTTTATGCCTGACAGGGAAAGGAAAGAGGCACGGGCTTCTCTTTTATACAAGACACTGGTTTTCCAAAGTTATAGGACTCCGGATGTGAGATTCCCACGATAAAAGCAAAGCCAAGCTTGTGGATGGGCAACACCTTTTAGATCAGCAGCTACAACCAGAAAAAGTGAACAGCTTCTGGACTGAGAGCTCTTGGGGGGAGTTGGTTCTTTTATTCTCCCAGAGTTTGTGCTACCATTAAAAATAATAAAACGATTATCCTTGCCTGAAAAGAAGACTAATTACCCTTCCCGGTGACACTGCCCATCTACCTTCAGACACGCTGGAGGGGTTCATTCCCAACAGGGAGAAGCCTCGGGCTCTGCTCCTCAGCAGAGCTGGGAAGGAAGGAGTAATCTTCCTGCTGCTGGGAAAGGAGCAGCAATCCCAAACCGGCTGAACCAGGCTGCCTTCCACCCCTGCCCAAGGGCTTTCGCCTCCGACATTGAAATGCTAATCTGACTTTGTAAACCCATAAACAAAAACAAAGGGGAGGACACAAGAGGTAAAAAGCCTCCCTGAACTCCATCTCCAAGCCCAATCTCCAGCATTCAGGCTCTGTCTGACAGAGCACGATTTTACCAACAGTGCCGAGTGCCACAAGCTCCGATACCAAAATTGCTGGCAGGCAGCATCTTTATGGTCAGATGCGTTTAAATGGCCACTTCCACCACACACTGGAATATCCTTTGTCTCAGAAATCTCTGAAAATGGCTTTCTGATGCTGCAACAGGCCAGACACAGATCCTGCCAGCCTTACTTTTTGCCCTTTTACAACAGGACACCATCAGATATTAACAATACTAAAGCCTAACTGGCTTCTGCAGCTGGGCTCCAGCTTGACCTTGCATGTGCTGTACCCACTTTCCCTGCCTCCCCCAAACCCACACTTTTAAGACCTCTGCCTGCCCACTGGCTCATAAAATGGGGGCAAGCACCTTCCCAGAGCCCCCGGCTGGGAATCACAGATCTGGGTCTGAGCCAGGAAGGGACAGGGGAGCGTAGAAAGGACAGCAGAGGTCGGCTTGTGGGGAGAGCAGATCCAAGGGCTTGGAAGTGGAGATGTTAAATCTCAGAGATCACGAGGGACACCAGGACATCCCAAGGCTCGCTGGCTGCTCTGCTCTTCCTTCAAACCCTGTCAGCACACCCACATCTCCAGAGAGTCAGTGCAGGGGGTCATGTCTCACCAGCCAATGCTCCCTGCCAGAGGGAGCACTGAAACCATCTAATTACCCTGAAAGCTGCCCTTTTGTTTCCCATCCTCCCTGTTTTCTTCTGTCTCCTGACCTGTTTTCCAAGGCATCTTGGGCTGCCTGTCATGTGGAAGCCAGATTTTAAAGACAAAGCAGTGGCTCAAGATATTTATCCCTCTGCTGGCTCCAAGGACACTGCTGCTACAACCAATCTTCAGGGAAAAAGAGGACCGAGTCAGCAACACGGACCACGGGAAAGGGGAAAGCTGTTCTGCATGCAGCAGCAATTCCTTACTGGGGTAGCTGAAGCCAGCCGTGGTTAACTTAGGCCAGAAGGTCCAAGGGCTCTTCTCTGCCAAGTTTAGCTCTGGATGACAGTGAAATGTGCTTAATTTGACAGTTTCATTTTAACATGTATGGGCAAAGTCTAGAAGGAGACAGTGGCAGCAGCAAGGGAAGAGAGTTGGATTATTATAAGGTAGCTTTCCTGTTGCCTCAACCCAGTGCTTAGTACTAAAAATGGATACGAAAAATTTATAGAAGCTAACTCTTCACCCCAGCAATGAAATGATCAAACACAGAGTGTCTTCAACATGGTGACAAGACTCTCAAACATTATAAAAAAATCAGCCTTTCACTGTAAATCCCAAACTGCCACCCCTCTAGCTTCAGAGAAGCTGAAAGCTTGGGCATAGCACTGGGGCTGGAAAACACGAGGAAACTTGCTGTTCATTACTCTTTTCACATTTTCTTTTTTCAATCTATACTAAAAGAAAGTTTGGCACCGATACAACTTCTGCGCCCTCCTCAAACTACTGGAACACCCGTGTGAGCATGTGCAAAACGCAGTTCCTTGAGCGGACACTGCAGCAGCAGAGAGAAATAAGTGCTCAACAGGAAGTTTAATTGATGGAATATTGTCAAATGCAAGGAGAGAACCTGGCTTGTGCCCATGTGTCAGTGGGGACAGGGAAGAATAACACTCCAAAAGTACAGAACATCTTCTGGTCTCTGACTGTTTCTCCTCAAGAACTGCCAAGTGCACCTTTCTTTGTCTCTGCTCTTCACCAGGTGATACCAAGCCACGGGCTGGGTTACTGCACATGCCCTGGAATCCACTTCCATGAGCCCAGTGCATCCTTTAGGCCATTTGGAGACAGGATGTGTTGGTAGACCATCGCCAGACACACTGATCACACACCAGGCGTGCCAAACACCAGCTAAACTGAAAGGGTACAACAGTGCTTCACCTTCTCCTCTCCAGGCTCCTGATGAGACCACTCTGGCGGCCCAGCAGTGGCCACTTCATGACCACCACCTTCTTCTGCTCACAGTCCCCACTTTGGGGAAGCTGCCCTCTCCATTTCACACAAGTGCATCCCAGGCATGCAGGGCAGTGAAGGGTTAATTTAATTAGTTCTGTGTGTGCTCAAAGAATTACAGGCAACTTCATTTAATTATTAAGTAGCCAATCAGGTAATCTCTGTATCTGATTAGCACGCTAATGAAATAATGTCTTCCAGTTCAAAGCTGTCATTCCAATCAGGAGACAGCCCTTCAGCTAGAAGGAAAAGCTGGCCAGGTTTCCATGGGCTCAAGGCTTTGGATTTTGAGGAGGGGAGCAGGCAGCAGAAACATTCCCACCTTCCCTCTCCTCGTCTGTGCCTCCGCACAGAGCAGCGAGGCTCCCCCTTCCAGATGGACAGGCACACTGGCTCCAGAGAGGCTCCCTGATGCTCCAGGCCAGCGCCCTGCACCACCACCACCTCACATCCCTGCTCTCATTCTCCCAGATGAAAGGAAGACTCCAGTCAGAGACTCTGCAGAGTGCCAGGCCCTTACGAGCATTGCCCGGGCACTGCCAGCTGGGAGATCTGCTAAATCTGTAGGGCATGGCTCTGCCATGGTCTGCACGGGAGGAGAGTCCCACAGCAAAGCCATTCTAGCACTCAGAGGAAGCCAGAAACCTTCCTCCCTCCCCCATGCCACGCTCTGCTCCTGTGTCATATGCAGTTATTTCCAGCCTGGGGAAAAGTGCAAGGCGGCAGCTGTCACACGAGGCAAGGACTTGCCCCTTTTAAACAGGGATTTCAGGACTAAATGACCCATTACAATTAACACAGCTGCAAGAACTGGGGCACTTCCACACAGCCCAAGAGGGGCTTTGGGAGTGGGGGAGGAAAGGAGGCAGGCAGAGGGTTAGGATCATACTTCCAAGACCTGGCGTGGAGTCTCCCATCCCTCCACCTTTCAAGCATTGGCTCAGCAGTCCTCTTCCAACAGCTCCTGCTCAGCCTAAGCACAGCAGGGTGGGATGTGCAGCCCAGCCCAAGGCTGACCCACCGCCTCCTCCTTCGGCCCCTTCCTCACAAACCGCTCCTGCTCAGACCCTGCTCAAACTCCCTTTCCCAAACAGCAACACCAGCTTCTCCACCACTGCACGGCTGCTTTGTGCATAGCTGCACTCATGCTAACTTTTAATTAGCCAGCCCAGGTTTATCAGAGGAGCTGCAGCAGGATGTGGTTCAGCAGGGCCAAACCATCCCAGCGTCTGTCTGAGGAGCCTGGCAGATGCTGCTGTCCAAGCTGCAGCCCGTGCTGCTGCATCTGTACCTGTGTGTGCCCTCAGTGCCAGTTTAAACGCTGCTAACTCATCTCCAGCTGCCACAGCTGCCAGCTTGTCTTTGCACTGTGAGCTCCAGATCATCTTCCTGGTGATGTTTCCACTCTGCCTTTCCCAGGAAAAGAGCAGAGCCTCCAGGATGCTCACACCAAACAGCACTAGTTTTGTTTAAGACACCACTCCGAAAACAAATACTGAGAGAATAACAAGAGGAAACAGAAAAATTGCGAGCAGTCCCCAGCAGCCAGCCAGCCAGCTGGCTTTCCATGAGAGTGCTCAAGTGCTGACACTTTTTGTTGTTGACCCTTTTTATCCTGAGCATATCCCATGAACAAGAACAGCGCTGCTGAGAAGGAAGAGACATATCTCCCTCTCTTCTCTCTGCTGACTGCAGCCATTCCAGCTGAAGGGAACTGGTTAGATCAAGAAAGTCAGGCTTGGACAGCACAATGAAGCATCCACTGATAATCAATCCCTTCACAGCCGCCTTCCTGCCAACTGGCTAAGGACTAGCAATGATTATAAACTGTAGTTGCTACTCCAAGGAAAAACAACACAACATCATATGGCGGCCCTTAAATTCTGAAACCAGTCCTGCTTACAAAAAAAGACAAGTCGTTCTAACTGCCTCTCCCGGAAAAACTCAGCCCTGAAATCCAAAGCTGGTTTTCGCTAGTCACAAAAAAAGAAGAAAAAAACCAAAAAAACCCCAGAACCCCAACCAACCCCAAAGTGATAAAGCTTGAAAGCTTGCATCGTTAACGTTAACAGAAAATTCTGAAAGTGCTGGGAGGATGAGTTTAATGCCTGCCGAGGTACTGTTGTCACTCCTCCCTTTCTGGCATCCCACTACCTGAGGAGGTGTGCAGAGGAGGAACTGGCAGGGCAGGGCAGCCCCAGCACTCATTAACCAGCACGGCCGCAATTCCAGCCGGGCTGAAGCACAGGCCACTGAAGCGGCCACGTGGGGACCCGCATTCCTTGACAGCTCTGCCGCCCCGCACATTCCAGCCCCCTCATCCCCCGGCCCTGGAACCGGGTCAGGGAGGCACAGCATGACCTGATCTCCACCTCTGATAGCACCAAGCCCTGTCCCATCCCCTCTTGCCACCCTTGGCATAGTCAGGCCAGATGCGTTGCCTCCCCGCCACCGAAAAGCGTGGAGCAAGGATACAGATACCTATCCGGGCATGTGCAGGGACACTCTCTCAATGCCACAGCTATTTGCAGATCAGCCATCATCCAAAACTTCCCCAAATGACAAAGTCTGGGCATTTGGCAGGTCAGATGTTTACTCCTGAGAGCAGTTTGTTCCACCGAGGGACTCGCAACACCCTCCCAAATTACACATTGCCCTTTATGGGATGCCACAGCAGCTGGAATCAGCTCGCTTCTCACATTCCTTAACGAGCACTTCCACGGGAGAGCAGAGTGGACGCAGGGCATCAGCTGCAGTCACAACTGCGAGCTGGGCTCCCTCTCCTCATGCTCCCAGCACTATCTGCAGCCTAAGAATACCCAGCACCACCCACCCTGCTGGGGCAGGGGAGTCAAGTGGTCCGAGCTCGCCGGCATTACGGGTCTCCCTGTCAGAGGAGACTTTCACTCTGCCTCCCCCAAGCAGCAGCCTGCAGCGGGGCCCCTCGATAGCTGGTTGAGATCCTACAGATCATGGAAAGATAATCCATTGCACTACTAATGCACTACTGCAGCTGTCCATGGAGAAAATCCCCTTTCAACCAAAAAAGCCCCCTCAAGCCCTTTGATCCTCTCCAACTCACAATTATCTTAAGGGCAAAATAGTCTCCAGTGCCTCGGCACCTTGCATGAGGCTGAAAGAAAGGAAATCGAGACTGCTATTCCCTGTTTATTCTACATGGCTGCCCTGTCCGACAAGGCAAGCTGCTCCAGCAGCCTCCTCAGCACAGGCAAACAAACCCTGACGGATAGATATCTGCACTGCTGGTGACCAGAGCCTCAAGAAAACCTTTTTTTTGGGGAAAATGTTGGGGGTTTTTGTTATGTTTCGCTTTTAAAGAAAAGCCTGAATTTCTAGAAAAAGAGCTTTGCACTATTTTGGCTTTGTGCAAGGCTGTCAGCTACGGTGAAGTGATTTCAGCTGCACGTTCAGGACTCACTAGGGAATGAACAATTTACAGGCTTACCATTTAACGCCAATTTAAAACTTTTCTAACCAGAATGGTAACTCGAAAAAGAAAACAGAAATGTAGCGAGGCTTGATACAGCCCAAAACCCTTTCACAGAGGGTCTTACTGAAAAGGTTTCTTCCCCAGGTGCCCTCAGTGCTGCGTGACCTCTCGTTACCTGTGCAGGCTCACTCCACCTGCTGCCCAGGGCTGCAGTGCGATAAGCGTTTCTTTCAGCAGAAGTGTCAGCTATAAAAAGCCCTTCCCCTCCCCTCTGCCTGTTTCCATTCCTGTGCCGCTGCTCCAGGCACGCTGGTGCAACCCTTTTGCGGGGCTGTGGAGGGAGCTGCCTGGGGGAACTGCTTCTGCGGAGACACAGCTCGCTTTAAAGGAAAAAAACGTTGTGGTTTTTAATCTGGGAGAGCAGTTTTGCTGCCATCCGTGACAGTGGCAGGAGCTTGAGGATTGATGTCCTCAGGTTCCACCAGACACTGCTCATGAGTCCTCACTGACAACACAGGGAAAAATGGCCATGGGATGTCCAACTCTCCAGGGAGGAATACAAAAGTATGAAAGGAAAAAAGTCCTTTCTCTAATGCTCTGAGATCCTATTAATTTCAGAGGTACTACACTTTATAGCATAGCTTTTAGAAAAATTTAGAAAAATCCCTACAAAGTACTACTCCTTGTGCACATTTCTCCATCAATCAACCACTAATGAGTTTTGAATTCTGGACTGACTCAACCTAAAGCAACAGGAGCGCCAGAGCCTTGGGCACGCTTTCCTAGAGGGAGTGCTCAGCATACTTGGCCACTCCAACCATCCCAGACACGTTCACATGCCAGCGCACACGTGTGGCCTGGGAAACGCACAGGACACGAGGCGGTGCTTGCAAGAGGAGGGTGCAGTAACGAGGAGCAAAGAGCAGCACTGAGGCGTGTCGTGGGCAGGGACATGCAGGGCTGCCACGTTCCATGCTCGGACTGGGAACCCTTCCGAAAGCCGGGCTCACTTTCACTTACAAGTACAACATGGTTTGCATTCGGAAATGCATTTCACTCCTACAGAGAGCCACTGATGTTACCTGTTCAGGGGACATGAAGAGACTTCGGTGAGCCAGGCAGGGTTAGGCCTAAGTGAGGTCACAAATATCAAAAGAAAAGCACGGAAAGGGTCTTTTTCCTTGATTTTTCAGCATTTGAACCTTCCCAGAACACCAGAAGAGGGAGCTTGTGACTCCTCTCCCATGCTCATCATTTGTTTTATATTAGCAACAATGACAAGCTCTATTAAGAGTCGAGCTCTTTAAGTGAACTCTCACCCTTTGCCTCCTAAAACAAACAACAAAAACCAAGCAAGGAAGAAAAAAAAAAAAATCCTCCAACCACAACCCTCTTTGCCTTGTGTTATGGATATATAAATATTTTTGCTGCCACACAACTCCCTACATACAGGGCTCACCAGAAAGGAGAACACTGGATCTGCCTTCCACCCCTTTGGCCATAAAAAGCTCCAGCCCCTTTACAGCAGGCTTAGCTGGAGAGAAAGAGCCAGAACATTAATGGCTTTACCAAAGGGGAGGAAAAAGACCCTCCAGAGCTCCTTTTACATCACCAGCCCCAGCAAGCAGCACTAAACTCCGGCTAGGGTTTCAATAGCCACAGTGGATTGACCCGGCAGCCTGCAACCACCAAGAGCAGGAGGTCCTGCTCCCACCGCAGAAACCCAGCCAGGACCCAGCCAGCAGCTGGGATGGTGCCAGGAAAGGGGCAAACCACAGAGGCAGAAGCGTGGCTGAAGCGAGGGCTTGAAAGGGAGCGAGATCTTTCTGGCAGCCAAACTCTTTCTGGCAGGCGGCAGCCCCCGAAAGCAGAGCTTCGTGTTTCACTGCCCCCTCAGAGCACATGTGCCCTCCTTCCCACCGGGCTGAATGTGCCAGCTTGACCATGCTGATGTAAAAACCAACAAAGACACCCCCTTCCACTGCTGAACCGAGGAGAGTTACTGCAGGGAAGAGCTGAACCAGTGTAAGTGCACCTAAGGGTGAAGAGCCTGCACTGTTTAAACCAGACCAGTCCAAAAACGACATTAAACTGGTGGCCTAGCCCAGGGTAGGGGTCCCTGAGGACCATTACGCCCCTCATGTTTTAAATAATTTGGTGTTAACTTTACATACTGCCTTCCCCAGCCAGCCCTCAGCAGTCCCACCCTGGATAATACCAGCAGCTTTGCTTTTTCAGTGGAAAGCTGGTGTTTTAGCTAAGCATTTATAGTATATAAAGAGTTTGTCAAGAAGTTGAGCCAGCCCTGAAAGGAGTTGCCACATTGGGCTGCAAGACCACCTCTGAGCAAAGCAAAGACCTTGACTGCCATCGGCGCTCGGTGTCGAGTTATTCCCCCATCCCTTGTAAAGCCTCTCTGTAAAGCCCCCCCAGGAAAGCAGAAAAAGGAGCGTTCTGGCAGCGAGCAAACTGCACCAGCACCGCTTTTCCCCATCAGCTGTTTTCTGTTCCTCACACAAAAGGCTGCAAACCCCTCCTAATTGCAGGAGCCTTCCACCTAACAGGCCCTGCTCTCGAGGCCCTCCTCCCCAGGAACTGGGGGAGAACTGGGGCACAATAGGAAGGAGACCGGCTAAAGGGAATAGATCTGTTAAATTAACGCATTTTCTGTCAACCAAATCAGCTGCCCCTAGTGCTATTGTTGGTGAAACAATGGAGACCCCAGGAATGGGCACCCATTAAAAGGAACAAGCCTGCTGAAAGGATACACTCTGAGGCACAGCCTTGTGTGTTTAACAGGATTCTCTACTGTAAGGAAGGAGGAATCACTAGGCTGCATTGTTCCCACCACCACAGCAGATGCTGTTGCTTCTGGTAACGAGGAGGGGGAAAAAAATTTAAAAAAAAAAATCCTACCTACCTACAACAAGGTCTACATGATAAACTTTTAATTCGGGGAATTTTAACTCCTTGGCTGTTGTCATTTCTGCCCATAGCCCTTTTCTTGAGGAGATTTTTGCCTGAAAGAAGTCTATGAAAGCATCCATTGCCATTACAAAAGTTAATTCTTCACCCTTCATGCAGGCACTTAACAGATGCCAGGGGCAGAATGGCACAGCTCTGCCGGCATTATGCGCTGCAAGAGAAAGACTGCAGTTAAGCAGGTCTACATACAAAGCTGCAACACTTTAAAGGTGTTACTTTCAGCTGGTTTGGTTAGAGCAAATTCCACGAGGAAAAACTTTTGAGGCCTAATTTAGATGTGCTGTGCAGAAGTTTAAAGCGGCTGATTGAATTGGCACAGGTTTGTGTGTGGTATTTGGGTCTTCTTAAACAAAGCAAACTGCAAAGTCATATTTAAGCTCCTACACCAAACATTATGTTTTTTTTTCTAGTGGGGAAAGACTTGCACCTGATTATCTTAAACCAGTCTTAAAATAAAGTCAGCTTAAACTGTTAAACTTGTGGATACACAAACACTTCAGCTAACACCAGGCGTGATTTTCAGTGTCAGCTGTGCTAGCAGAATTGCCTATACCAGCACCACATAAAATCTGTAATATCAGCCTCCACGTGCTCCATCAAATCTCTGAAATTCTTACCGTGTTCCTCCTTCTCTTCTGCCTTCGACTGCTACAGTCATTGCCCAGCTCCCCTGTCACCTAACTCAGATCCATTCGAAATATAGCTGTCAAAATAGCCTTCCTTACCCATTGTTCAGACACCCTTTGGCTTCGTGCAGTCACTTCTTGTTTCTTTTCATAGGCTTAAGATAACGTTTTAACTCACACATCAGCCTCCTGAACTACCTATTCCTTTTTCTTGTTGTTGTTTTTTTGTATCCAATTACACTAGAGTATCATTATACAAAATGTAAACACTCGTGTAAAAGCTTAAGATCCACAGTTGGGAAAGATGTGACTTGCATTTGAAATGGAAACTGATACAATGCTTTCCAATTTGCAGACCACTTGAAACAACAGCTCTGAGAAGTATCTCTCTGCCTCCCCCCTCCATTAATCTCAATGAACTCTAGAGCCCAGCACTGACATGCGGAGTGTTAATGATTCTATTATGAACAGAATAACTCAGCGAAGACCCGCAAAGTCAGAGCTGGTGCTGGAACAGACACGGGGAGAGGGACGGGGCACGGCAGCGACTAAACCCAACAGCAGCCGGGACAGGTAGAAAGAGCAATAAAACCAGGATTAACCCTTGCTTGCCTTTTGTTTTTTAAACAACAAACACCCAGCTCACACCCGCTACTCTGATGAAGCTGATGCTGCCCAGGGGAAGCAGAGCCATCGCCGAGTGACTGTAGACAACCCAGATTCGCAGTGGTCTATAAACGGGTCTCTCCACACACCAGGACCGACACTTTCTTTTCAGTGTCTTTGAAACCAACAATCATTTCCAGCTCTGTCTGCTCTCTGTACAGCACCTCTCCCTGCACTGCCAGTTACTCTGCCTCTCCTCAGACCATGTGTTTTTTCTAAAGCAAGGGGCTTCACATGAGAGGGAAGTCTTAGTGAGCAGATCCATTGTTTGCTGTTGCTTCAGTCACTGCCCACTCCCTTCCACTTTAATGTTGCCTGCTCTGGACAGGCAAATGGCAAGAGGGATGGACAGCCAAAGGACTGAGCTGTGCTACTGGGAAGGCATTTAAACTCACAGCTACCCTCCGTGAACTCAGCTGACCACATGAATTCACCAACATTCTCATCAGCTTGCAGCGCCTTCTTGCTGCGTTGATCTGAGATTTTAAATTCCGAGATCAGAAACTACCTGGCCATCTCAGCTATCACAGAACAGGAGGGGCACCAGGAGATGTTCTATGTGCTGCTGTAATGCAAATAACGCATCACGGGAATAGCTGTAGAGGGGTGAGGGCTGTACCTGGGTACTGCACCCCACTGTCTGTGCAATTAACCCCGTACCAGCCACTGACAGAACACGAAGGTTGTGCCATTTTTGGTGTCATGGATCACAAGGGACACACACCTGAAGGGCAGAGCAAGGGGATCCACGGGGAATTTTCAGCAGGACCTAACATGATAGGACAGCGGAGTTCAAAGCATATTTGGCCATCCTGTCCCCGCTAGGAAAAATTTTTTTCAAAGTATAAAGTTCTAACACACTGTTTAACACAGTAATTTTTTTTTTTTTCTTTTAAAGCTGTATCTGCTTTGCACAGATAGAAGAAACCCTGTTCTCTGCTCTCTCCTTCTCCAGCTCTCCCTCTCTCCACACTCTTCCTCCTCCTGGGGGACCCAGGGGAGCAGTAGCAGCCGCTGGTTTCTAACAGCCACATGATATTCCTGACAGAAAGGGTCTGTTCAGGAACCGGCACAGAGATACCACACTAGAGAAGGAAAATGGCAGGCAAGAGCAGCAGTGCCCTGCCTGTGGGTGGGAGGAATGTACCTACAGGCAGAGCCAGAGCCTGAAGTGCTAGGAAGGGGCAAGAGGCAAGGAAAAGCATCTTAAAGCTGCAGTGAAGTTAACAGCAGAGGCAATTTGCCCAAAGGCGCTTTTAAAAACCACAGGAAAAGATTTATGTTTTCCCTGTGTAATGTGGCTTTCCCCCCTTTTCCAAATAAACTAAGTTCACAACAATGTTTTGACTATTTTCAAGCACGTTCTGGAAAGTCACCTCCCCTCGACCTACCCAGGCAGAAGTTCCTAAACGTTTGAGTCCACAGCTCCTGAGAGCACATGCCAAAGAGCTGGGTGGCCACGCCACGCTGGCTCCTGTCCAGCGTTTTCAAGTTGTGCAGAAATACGGTTGAAAACGTTAAATATTCACCTAATATTTTCGATACAAACAATCCCTGCAGCTGCCAGAAGGATATTTCGGTTGCAGAGGGGAGGGCACGTGGCCAGGAGACACTTTGACACAAGAGGTGTCCCACATTACAGTCCAGTCCTGAAGAGGGAAATAAATCACTCCCTATCATCGCTTGCACTCACTTGACTGTGGAAAGCATCCTTCCTGTCCATCAAGGCAATGACCGCCAAAAAAAAATGACATGCCCCGCGCCGCCACACCTTCTCCTGCTGGAGGGCTGTGCGAGCAGGTAAGGACAAACCCACTGGTGCAGGTTAGTTTGGATCTGATGCAGGGAGGTTGGATCAGATGACCCAGTGTGGTCCCTTGCGACCTTACCCGTTCTGTGATTTTACAAACCACCAGGAAATATCCCGTGACCACCAGGCCAACACAACGGAAAGGCCACTTGTGAAGCGGCACGAAAGTTTTCTACAGCAGATGGCTGACAAGGCAGCCATTTAAAAGGGGAGGAGGAAAAAAAAAAACCCCAACCCACCCCAGAAGGCAGAAGTACTCCCTGCCATCCTCAGATCCATGTAAAAACACAGCATGAAGCCCAACCCGTCCCGAAGCACCCGCTTCTGTCCCACTGAACTTTTGACCTGCTGGCAGTAGCTGAACCCCTCCTGAGTCCATTGCCGGGTGATGCTGCAGCAGAGATTTAAAAAGAGGAGCCCTGTGCCTCGTCAGGCGCCTGCATCTGCCAGAGCCAGCACGAGGGCCAGCTGTGCCCACCCCCTCCCCAAACAATGCCCAGGGTCCGGCCTGATGGATGCGCTTCTTTCTTCTCGGACACCCCTTCTCCTGCAGGCTCCGGCTACGCACCCGTCCAGCAAAAGGAAAACCAAAACATTTGCTTCCCAGGTTTCTGCCATCCAGCTGCTGATAGCAGCCCCGCATCTGGAAGCCTGGACCGCTTCACTTTCTTGTGGGCCAATACGTAGAGGGTAAACGGTTCGCATTTAAAAAGTGGAGACGGGGGGAAAAAAAAAAGAAAAAAAAAAAGAGCTTGTTTCTGCCTCTCTGTACTACTAAAAGCACCAAACTTCTCAAATACCCTCAGCAAATCTGCTCTGTGCAGGAGGGATGGGTCCAGATGGCCTATCATTACAGAGCCTTCCAGCTAGCTATGGACAGACCCATCAGGAGAAAAAAAATATCACGAGTGGAAGGGGTGGGGAAAGAAAGACAAAAAAAATATCTAGAGCTTTTTAAAAATGTCCAATAGAACACTGCAAACAAATTGGAATATCAAGTTTTGTCTGGTTTGAGGACTGCAGGGGCTGTAGCAGTGAAACTTTAACCTCACCCGCCTGCTGAAATTGGAGGGAGAGTGAGAGCAGGGATATTTGTTTCAAGCAGAATCCAGTCTTGTTTAAAACTTTTGCTTTTTGTAACAATGTTGTAAGAGTTTAGCACCAAACTCCCCACTGCAGATACACTGGTATCAGAAAAAATGGGGAAAAAAAGGTCACCAACCAGAATTTAAGCTCAGAGGAGCTCACAACTCCAAGGAAGAAGAGAATATCCAAGAAGAGACAGCTGCACCCAGCATCAGACCATCTCTTGGAGACACTGGGCAGAGCTGGACAAACACGAGCTGTGAAGCTCAAGGAGTTTGAGCGTGACCATCGTCCAGCTGAAACCCTCTGAGCCTGAGATCCCCATTTCTCCTTCCACATTCACAGATTGACTCAAAGCACCGGTTTTACTCTGCATCCGAATGGGCTGGGGCAATCATCCCTGGGTTACTCATGAGGGGCAGGAACTTTTGAGAGAAGGGGCCCGTCTCAATCCGCTGGTGTTCAGCCACAAGCACACCTTCCCACACAATAACCAAAGCTACAGCAAGAAAATATCATTCATATATGAGCACAGATTCCCTTTCTGATGGCTGCCTAGGGCTTCATTTCCCCCTAATTTGTGCTTTAAATCCTGGCACTTCCGCAGACCCCTAGAGGAACAGCCACCTCCATTTTATTCAGACACCCCTGACACTCAAGCACGTCTCAGACGTAGCAGCGAGACAGCCAGAAGGGGCACTGAAATTATTAGGTCCAAAACCATGGAAGAAACTTCTTTAAGCAGACAAATAAAGA
>VZRN01004248.1:1201270-1223522 GCA_013397935.1 Dasyornis broadbenti | reverse complement strand
CGGCGCGCGGCCGTGCACGAGGAGGGGGCGGGGCCCGAGCCCATCACAACAACAGGCCCCCAGCGCCGCCCGGCCACGCCCACCGGGGGCGGAACCAGCGGGGGGCGGGACCAGCGGGGGGCGGGGCTCTCCCGCGTGCGGCCGCTCCCCCGCTCCCGGGGCCGGTCCCGGTGCCTTGGAAAGGTCACTGGGAGCGCCGCGGAGCTGCTGAGGACGGCTCCCGGTGCAGCGAATCTCTGGGAATCCGCCAGAGTTTCTGCTCTCACTTCGCGCTGCTGAGTGAAGGAGCCCAAGCGGCGCTTCTTGTTCTCCGCGTGCGGCTGCCACGAGGAGCCAGACATCGTTCTGTGCCCTGCGGCACCTCAGTGTGTCACCCATGCTCCCAGTCCCTCCATTTCTCCTGGCTCTGAAATGAAGAGCGCAGCGCTGCCCTGTTTTGAATTGGATTACGGAAAAGCGTTCAATACATAGTTATTAATTACCCGCTTGTGGGACTGCCTTAATGAGACAGAAAGTTTCAGTGAAACACCAGGCAGCTGTGACTTTGCATGCTGGCATTGCATCACCTGACAACCTCTGTGGCTCTCACAGTCCAACTTCTGAACAGTTACAAAGGATCTCTGTGCACAGCTGCTGCAGCTCAGGTCCTACTTCCAGTGAAACCGCTGTAAAACTGGAGTGCAACCACAGTCACGGCAGAACAGAGACGTGCAGAGCTAAGGCTGTGGCTGAGGGCAATTTGTTCAGGACTGGACTAATCCCATGGCCTGGTCTTAACTAGCGTGGATGCAAGGAAGCAATGAAATGCCTGAGTTGGAGTGGGAGGGGGATATCCCCCTTCAGGAGCAGCCTCAAGATGGGGTGGATCAGGCTAAGGGGACACCACATTGCAGATATCCTGCTCTGCCTCTGACTTGGAGGCCTTGGAGAGGGAAAGGCTGGGGGCATCAGCCAGCACCATCGTATTGCTGCTGAGCCAGTACCTGCTGACATAAAGCAGTCTGTTTTCAGAGCCTCCAACAAGCGTGGACTTCTGAGACTTCCAGGGTTTCCTCTCCCTGCTTCCCTTCAAAATGAACATATCAACACAGAATAAGGTGAAAGTGGAAGCTCTGTGCTGTGCCCCAGGCCGCTGCCTGACAGCCTGACCAGGGAAAACTGCCTGAGGATGGGAACAGCTCCTTTAGAGAAGAAACGAATCAAGAGGCAGCAGCGCTGCTCAGCAAGAATGAACAAGCTCTGATTTCATTGCCCTTTTTCATATCACAGGATCAAGGGATACCCAGAGAAATTGGAAGGAAGCGAATTTAAAATGGTGCAAGGAAATATTTGTACCATGTGTAATTAACACATGGCATTTGTTACCACGAGGTTTCATTGAGGCCAGGAGATTAGCAGGATTCAGAAAAGGATTAGACATTTATATGGACACCAGGAACATGCATGGTCACATTAGACGGGATATAAATAAATTTTAGAAGGGATATAAACTGTCAGGCTTCAAGGCACAACATAACCACTAACTGATGGCAAGGGATTAGGGGAAAACTTCCCTTGTGGGCGGGTTATTCTATAATTGTCCACCGTGGGGTTTCTTGCACCTTTCTTTGAAGTATCGGAGAGAAGCAACTGTTGAAGTGAGAAGACTGGATTAGGAGGGCTACTGGGCTGATCTGGTGTGGCAACTGCTGTGCTCTTTGGGGGTCTGTGAGAGTCACTTGAGAAATGGAGTGGCAAAGAGCATAACACAAGACATCAGGCATCTTTTCCTTCACACACAGACCTTGCTGTCCTTCACCGTAAATTTCACACAGAAAATAGATTTCCTATGCCTTCCCCACCAAGCTTTTTGCCAGAATGTACACTATTTTTTAAGCGGTTTATTAGTTATCTTTCTGAGTTTGGTCTTTGCATCTGTTTTCCCTAAAAGCTTTTCACTTAGTTCATTTATTGTTTGAAAGAGACCAATGTTATACTGAAACGCTGTTCCAAGGCACAATGACTGCAAGACTTGATCTTGAGCAAGACAGGATCTGATCTCTGGTGTATTGTGTCTGCCTGTACCGGATTGAGCCAGCCCCAGCTCCACTGCAGCAAATGTGAGAGGAGAGGGCAGGCTAAGTGCGAGCACTTTGTCACCATGCAGGATCACTGGAAAACACCAACAGTGAGAAATCCTGGCGTGGCAAATCCTCAGGCACAGTTTCCTTTGGGCCAGCTACAGAATGCTATGGTATTACCTGACGCCCAATTCTTCCATGGAGCAAACTTTTGTTCCTCTGGCCATGCAAGGGGAGTTTATGTTGCATTTCTGTCTTGCTCTGTGCTGACATTCCTCCCTGAATTCCTGTAATGTCCAGCCGTGGCTTATCTCACTGCTGCATCTTTGCTTGTTCTTGACACCAGGTCAAACAGCTTTGTAGCATCCCCACTGTCTACCCTGCAAAGAACTTTGTGAACTTTAATGACGGCTCTTAATCTCTCTTTTTGTCAGAAGAGCTGTGGTACCAATTTTGCCTAATGTTTTTTTGAATTAATTTGGCTCCCTCTATCGTCCCCGTTATTTCTGTTGGACTGTGTTCTCTCTTATATTGTTCTTTTCATTCCAGGATGCTACGGGAAGCCCACAATCACTTAAGGTTGCTTCTCTTTGCTAGATTCTCACGCTGCTCTTAAATGACTTCTTTAAATTTCATATTCAAGCAGAAGAAATCTCTGCTCTCCCACTGCTGCTCAACAGTGGACACAGACTTGCTGAATACACAACAGCATTTCCTCTTCTTTGTTCCATGTGCTTCTCCTCTTCCAAGCCACCTTTGCTTATGAGTTTCCTGCTTATAACTCACAAAACCAAAGCCTGCTCTGGCCAGTGTCCTTTCCAAGCATGCTATATTCTTCCTCTGGATCATACTTTTTTTTTTTTCTAGGCTGTTAGTAAGACTTCCCCAACCACTGGTTTTTTAGCTCAATATCCAATCCTGGCTGCTCACTGCCTTCCATACTTGCACTCCTCCCCTGTCTTCTGTGCTTTTTCTCTTCCTTTCACTCCAGACTGGCTGAGGGTTGAGTCCTTGCACCATTCAGAGCCACGCTGAGGCTGATGGACCAAACCAAAGCCTCTTGTTTTTGTCGCTCCTGGTCATCTCTGGATTTGTGAGCCTGCTTTCTTGAGGGGAGTGGGGGGGGAAAAAAAGCCAAATTCAAAGCGCCAGAAGCAAATATAAAAAAGGTTGTAGAGCTGCGGGGACTGCGTGTCCCCATTCCTGTATGACAGATCGTTTCACCTAGAAACAAAAAGAAGGGAGGAGTGTTTTCCACTTTCTCCAGAAACACCTGTCATCTGCGCCTGATTTAAAGCTGAAATGTAGTATTAGGTTAATGACAGGTAGATCTCTTGTAGCCTGCCTCTGAAAGATAATGGATTAGTGACAGGCGCAGGTCAGTCCCCTGCCAGCTGAAGTGATATTATCATTAATAAAGACCTCTTTTAAAAGAAATCTTAACTTCCTTGCATTTCCACCTCCTGGCTTTAAGCTGAAGCCCAGTGGACTACGTTTCTATAAACTAGGTTCAAGAGGAGCTGCAGTCTTCCCTTGTAAGGACTCAAAAGCACTTGCAGAAGGACCAACCAAACCTCAGATTCTGTTCTTACAGGGAGCGCATTCTCAGAAGGACAAGGCTTTGGGAAGTTCCAGGTTTCCCAAAGTTCAGGGGAAGTGATTTAACAATAGATAAAGCCTAATGTTTCTGTTTCTTCAAAACAGATGTGTTTCTCAGTGTGAAGTGCTTCATCTCCCTTCTCCAGCCTGTCTGAAATTTGCTTCTCCCATCGTGTTGACCTCACAGCTAACTTCAGCTAACCTGAGCAGGGCTGCAGATTTAGCTGGGACACAAACAATTCTCTTTAGCTTTGAGTCACCAGAAGGTTTTCCATGGCTTCTGCATCCTGAGCAGTGTGGGTTTGAGGTTCATCTGCTGAAGGGGCTGTTGCTTGGCCAGAATGCACTCTGCAGCTCTTCAGGCACAGACCCAGCTGCTGCCTTGTGGACACTGCAATTGTGAAAGAGCCGGGCAGTATTTGTTTTGTCTCCTGGATGTACACATCCAATTTGTCCGGTGTGCAAGCTAACGTGAAGGCAGTCACCCCTGAGAACCTGACCCAGCATCTGAGAAACTGATGGATGCTCTGTGTAACATCGCAGGTATTTACTCCACAACACTATTCTCGGCTGAACAAACCACTGGAAAGGAGAAGTAATTTCACATTAGTGGAGTGTAGCCACACTTTCCATGAAGTGTAACAGCAGTCACACACATCACCGTTGGTTTAGGCAGAAAATTAGCAACATTGGGCCTCTTTAGCTTGCATGGACTCTCTTCCTTGAAAAGCATCTCCCTACTGGGAATTGGGCTAGCACTGATGTGGCAAAGCACCCTCCATCACAGCTCCTCTCCTGTGTGCTTTACTGAGCTCTATCAAACCAACAGATCTGAGCCTTAGGTCTCAACAGATTTTCTGCTCCTAATCCACTGGGGCTGAAAACCACAGGTTGTAACTGGATGTTTTGTCCCCCAGAGAGCGATCAACAGGCGAATGATAATTTGTGGCAATGGATTTAAAGTCTGGGAATCTGGATCTTTCCAAGTCTTCCCCAAAGAGGAGCAGAGAGGGGCCCATTGTGCAGGGGTTGGTTTGTGGCCATCCATGCTCACAGCTGGCAGAGAGGAGAGTGAGACACCGGCTGGCTTGAACGGCCACAAAACAAGATGGGCTGCCGTGGTTCATGGCAAGGACTCCACAGGATGGTGATAAGCGAAGACACTTTGCTGCAAAAATCCAGGGTTCTTCAGCTGTGAGTCTGTTCTGAGTTTCCAAACTTGTGAGGCACAACAAAGGTGCTTAACCAACCCCATAAACCACGATAGGAGCACACATCAGGTGTAACCAACCACCAGCCCCACGGTGCGAGCACCCATTGGTTCTAACAATTGTTTTCCAGTTCTGTCACTTGTTTTTCACCTCTGGTTCAGCTGAGTCATTCCCAGAATGCTCTCTGGTTAGGCAAAATAGCAGAAGTGAGCGAGGATTTTACAAGGGCAACAAGGCCCTCACTTTGCAAGGCCTTTCTGCTCTGCAACAATGGGGAGCCAGAGTTCTGCCCTGGGACCCTCCCTGGGAAGCAGAGTGGAGACACAAACCCCATTTTCATGCCTCCCCAGACCTGCTGCCTCTACTCCTGCTGTCCACAGCCGTTCCACCAGCAGCAGTATCACAGCATAAACAAAGAGATATTTAATGGTTTCCAGACCAGTGGTTAACAGTGGTGCTGCTACGAGTGCCGTGTGCTCCAGGACTGGTTCCTGCAGACTGCCTGCAAACACCCAGCGAGAGGCTCACTGGGATTCAGCGCTGCAGCCGGGCCTCATTTGGCTCAGGTGCAGCACGCTGTGGAGGTAAAGCACTCACAGGCAGAGAGAACAGCCCCAGACAAAATACAGAGGATGCTTCACAGCAGGGCAGTGCTCCATGTGTAGAGGAGTCCTCATCAGTCACTCCAGGAGAGAAAAACGGTGTTCCTTGAGGGGAATTAAAATACTATTTTGCTTAGGAGCCATAGCGATTCCGTTCTCTGTTCAACACCTTCTTAGATGTGGATTAGTGGTATCTGAGCTGAGCTGGCGGAGTGGCTGAAATTTTCTTTGTTGTATCAGCCTTCCGTAGCTTGGGCCTAAAGACGCGATATGAGGGAAAGCTTGATTTCTTGTCTAAAGCTGCTGATCTCACGTGCCATGAGAAGAGCTGAGGACCTACTGCCCAGAGCAAGATGGGTTCTGTTCAGCGCTGGTGCCAAAGCTGTGCTCCCCACGGAGGTTTCTGGGCCAGATTCAGGGCTGGTGTGACCCACTAAGCCCACACAGATTCAAAACGGCCTGGCTGTGTGCACAGATTCCCGCAGCTGTGGTGGGGGTTGGAAAGGCAGAGCCCGTGGTGGTTTCAGCCAACATGGGCCTTTCCAAAGCTTCATCTGACACCCACCTGCTGCTGCTTTTCCTGCTAAGCTGCTGCTGTGGGGAGTGCAGCTCCCGGTGCTCACTTGTGACTTCACCAGCATCCATTTCCAGCATCACCAACACCTCCACTCACTGCTGCTGCATTTGGCTGGAGAGATACTCAAACCCCATTCCTTCCACTGCAGTCAGCAGAAATTAAAAGTAATTTATCTCTAAATCTTGCTGAGAATGGGATACGAGGTTGTGCTGATGCACGGGTCTAGCAATAAGGCAGAGTCTCACCGAGGGCTGTGCAGCCATCCAAACATGAGCAGGACTGAGCCACAGTTCCAGTTCTTTCACTGAATTGCTCTACAGCTATGAGTAAATCAATTCATATGTATTTTCCTCATCTATAAAATGGGAACGGTCACATTTAGATACCTCAGGGAAGTTGTGAGGCTTAATTAGTTAATGCTAGTGCCTTGTCAGTTCTCATTACCATGGTATCTCTGTGTTTATTGCTTTGAAATTGTAAAATGCTACTTACATGCTAAACATTATTATTCTAGATGAGGTGGAGTGACTTAATGCAGTTTCTCTGTAAACATCAAGGGCAGGGAGTTGACATTCCTGGTGCTGGCTTTAGTGTGAGGTCTGCCCGACTTGTAGAAAAGTCTCCCTGACGTAAAAAAATTGATTTATATCCTGCTTCCTAATGTAGTTGCTCTTGAAACAGTTAAGCTACACTTTTACTGATTTACTTAATTCAGTATGCGTAATTAAACTCACCCAGGAAAAACATAATTTAAACTGGTTTAGACACAATGCTGGTTCCAGCATAAGGCAAGCAGAACAAGGTCCAGGAAAGACTTTCAAAACCTGTCAAGTCACTCAGAGGAAAGTGGCTGTGGGCAGCTTGAAATGGAGGATGGCTGGCAGATTCATAGAGTGAAGGGATTTTGGGTGCCCAGGCTCAAAATAAAAAGAGCCAGTGACTAACACAGTGAGTCATCTGCAGACCTCTCCCAGAACAGCGCTGCTTGTAACTGGGGAGCTCTGAGATGCTCAGCCCAGCTCAAACCAGCAGTGCAGAGGCAGAAGGAAAAGACCTGCTTGTACTGTTCGTGACACTGTGACCCAGTGACTCCTCCAGCTGGTTCACTTTCCCCAGCTCTGCCCAAACACCTGAGCTCAGCTCCAGAGGTTCCCATGCCAGCAGGACACCAGCACAAGCTGCTCGTGCTCCTTACGGTTAGGCAGGAAGGATGCCGCAGGCTCCCGAGCACAGATCTGATAAACGGATCACAGCCTTGGCCAGAAGAACCTCGAGGTTCCTGTTCCCAACTCCCCAGACAGCTCTGCCAAGGTACTTCTGCTTTTCCCTGAGTTCAAGATGAGGATCCAGCTGCAAACCACCTGCCTGTGGTGGAACGGTTGTGCCTGTGGAAGCACTGACTTGTTTTAAACATGTGGCCCGAAAAAACACAAGCAAATATGCAATGGAGAATGGCCTGCACTGGCAGGGAGAAGGGCCAGCTCATTTATTCCTTCTTCTGCACTTAGCAGCTTTCGAGGTTTGGGTTTCCCACACCCAGCCTTCCTGGTTCACCTTCATGTCTGAGCCTCATTTTCCTGCTGGGAAGAGAGGGATGTGTGCCAGCAGCTCTGTGTCTGCCCCAGCCCCCAGACACTGCCTACCCTGCCAGACCACGGCATCAGAAAAACCCAGCCACTCCAAGTTAATCACCTGGATCAACAATCCGATCTGCGAAAGTCCTCAGCACGCAGCCATCCTGCCGGTGGTCTGAGTGGCCATCTTCTCCTCGCCTGCTCCCAGGGGCCACTCCCAGCAATGCACACAAAATGGGGCGACTGGGCTGGCAGCCGGACGACCCCACTGCATGCTCTAGGTGAGGGCAGAATCTGCCCCCAAGCCCCAAAATGAGGCAGGAAGGCTTTGATTTATCCATCCCGACAAAGCCCCATAGGGAACAGCCATATGGAAATAAAACCTATTACCTTTACACTTAGAGAGGCGAAAAGCTTAGGATTAAAATATGAAGTGTCAAGCTATTAACCTTCTCATTTAGAATGAATGGTCACTAAATTATGGGGCACATCTCCTTCCTCCTGCTTCTCCAAAGCATGGGCCTTATGAGGAGAGGCTGAGGGAGCTGGGGTTGTTTAGCCTGGAGAAAAGAAAACTCAGCGGGGACCTTATCACTCTCTGCAACTGCCTGAAAGGAAGTTGTAGCAAGGTGAGCATTGGTATCTTTTTCCAGGCAAGAAACGATATGACAAGAGGAAATGGCCTCGAGTCGTACCTCAAGAGGTTTAGATTGGATATTAGGAAAAATTTCTCCACCAAAAGGGTCATCAAACATTGGAACAGGCTGCCAGGGAAGCGGCTGTGTCACCAACACCAGAGATATTTAAAAGAGATGTAGATGTGGCTCAAGGGACATGGCTTGGCAGTGCTGGGTTTTGGTTGGGCTTGATGATCACGAAGGTCTTTTCCAACCTAAACGATACTGGTCCGTGAACAAGCAATAAAGCATAATTAATCCTGCTCTGAAAAACACGATCAAATCCTGGCAGTGAGCCACGGCTGAGCCTGAGGGGGCCAAGAAACTTAAATCAGAGAACCAGCACATCAGGCAAACAGCAAATCCTCCCACCACCTCCTGTCACCACACACCCAGCTAGGGCTGTTCCTGCCAGTGCCATGCAGGGAGCTACCTTACCTGGATTCCACGGGGGAAAGCTCAGTTCCACTGTGTTTGGCGAGGGAAGGGGATGGAGTTTCCAGAGATCCTATCTTTTAAGATATTGCAAAGGTTCTGGTGGTTAAAAATGCCCACGGCAGTGTTTAGGCACACAGGCTCTGGGCACACAGTGAGATGTGGTGGAGAAGTGCTCCCTCACCCACCTGGGATGGGAGATTTGTGGTGCACAGTTCTCTGTGATGTAGAGTCTCTGAACAGCCATCACAGCTCTACCCTCATCTCTCCAAAGCAGTGCTTTTGTCAACTGGTTTTTCTTTCCCCTAAGAGAGGGTTACCATTTGTCTGAAGTAGCATCATAGAAATCAAGTTGAAAGCAAAACCAAGCAAAAATTCGTTTAGCAAAACGTTCAGATACCATTACAACAGTGATATTAGATATAAACCAAACCAACAACCAATATTCCCCTGCAGCCTTTCCAGCCCCATCTTTGAAGGCCCATTCTGGGGGAGATTAACAAAAAGAAAGAAAAGTAAAGATGACTTGAAATAAAAGAGAAAACAGCCAAACTAATTCCTTTGATCCAGTTGAGAAAAAAAACACAGGAGGGAAAGAGCTAGCAAAAATAGTACCTTTTTTTATTAGTGCTGCCATATCAGTGATCATTCTGCCTCAAGATCCCAGTTCTGACAGGGGTGCCTTCCATGCGAGGGGCCTTGTCTGTTCCAAATTTCCTCCCACCTGTGGGGGACACAGGGGAAGGCAGGACAGTCCCAAGATTCAATCAGGGTCAAGAAGTATTTTAAGCACTGCCCTGCCTTTCCCTGCTGCAGCTGCTGTGCCCCATGCTGTTTCTTTGTAACAGAGAGAGCAGGACACAGAGGGATTTTCTTTTCAGGACTTTTCAGAACTCTCCGTGTCCTTCACCATCTCCTGTCTCCAGGCAGAGCCGTTACTTCTGTGTCTCTCTTGTCCTTTCCTAATGAGGTGCCTTCTATGGATTGGCACCAATTTCCTGAAAATAATAAAGAAATTAACTGAACAAGGAGCCACACACTTATTTCTGTTCTAAAACTTACTCCACCTGCCCATTTTGGGTGAACCCAGCCTTTAAGTGCCGTTACTTAAAGGCTACAAACAGCCTGAGACCGATTGATTTTTCCCACATGTATGTGTCTTACCCATCACCCTGGGCTCTACGCTGGCGCTTGACGCACAACCACAGCTGAAAAGAAATAGCTGATCTGAGAAAAACCTTGGTCTAGGAGGACAGAAATCGTGTGATGGCACAGGGAAGAGTTCTGGTGTTCACTTAGCCCTTATGCCAATAACTTCAGCAAAAAACACATCTAATTCTTTTAATTAAGCTGGCAGCTGGTTTTGCTTAGCTATCTGCAGCTCTGGCTATGAAACAGCAGAGCAGTGTCAAGCCAGACTCTGTCACTGCAGTCATGCCCCTGGTGCCAGAGAGAGCCTCCCTCTCTCCCCGCGGAGATCCACTCTGGGAGACTCTACCAGCAAAGCACTCACTGCACGAGAACAGCTAAAATTGCAGTGCTGTAACTCATATTTGCAGTGCTGTAACAAATATTTTCCCCTCCTGAAGTTCCTCTCCAAATCGGAGCTGGCAGCACCTCCCCGGGAGGCTGGGGTCAGCACAGCCACCCTCCCCACCCAGAGGCACCCTGCTGCAGGGCCAGGCTGGCACAGGGGACAAATCTGTTTCTCACCTCTTCATTCTGTGGGGGCTAACGCTCCCTTCCCCAGTTGCAGAGTGACCCAGGTGGGGCTAATGAGTGCTTGCCTCGCTTAGCTAATTAGAGGCACTGAGAGCAGCGGGCTGCACTTCTGGGGCACTTGCACAGGGACCATAGAATGTATGAGTTTTATTTCCAGCTTTTCTTTTTGTCTTTTTGTCACATAAAAACCTCTGGCGGGATAGCACAGCACAGACGGGAAAGCGCAAAGGGATGAGGTTCCACAGCACGCGTCTTGCCCGCCCTCTTCTAAACTACGTTGTTGTGTGGCATGACAAGGAGGCAGGAGTAAAAGACAAGGAAGGCTGGACCACTTGAGCTGACAGCCCCTGCTCAGGAGGGTTTGGGGTGCAGGAGGCCGGGTTAGGGCGTGATGCTCGTCAGGGAGGGGATGGCCAGAGCTGTGAGGCTGCTCCTGGCCGTCCCGCGTGTGGCACTGGGCTGGCCAGCACACCACAGCTTGAAGGCATCTGGATTTTATTCCAACATCACCTCGATCATAACACACCCGAAGAAGGCTGACGAGCCTGCCCTGTGCTCACAGCCTTGACCTCAAAAAGTTGTGGTCTGAGCTCTCTTTTCCTTGCCTGCCCAGCCCTTTACATACAAATCGCAGCTGCTGCTGAAAGGTGCTTATTTTTCATCTCACTCTTGCAAGCAGCGTTTCCCTTGCCTCTTTCTGCCTGTTATTGAGCTCCCTTCATGTTGTTTTCCCCCGGCTTGTTCTTTGTTTCTTTCCTAGGAAGCAGCACATCATTATGGCTGGTCTTTCTCTAGAGCTCCCCTAGCCGAGGTCATTACTTACCTTGCGAGACCCAGCGAGGTGGCGGTTGTGTGGCGCTGAGGCCACGAAAAAGCAGCTAATCAATTCAGAAAATCATCTGGGTGGTAACCCCACTGTCAGCTTATTTTCTTCCCTTCCACTTAGACATCAAACTGGCTGAAGAGGACTCTGGGGAATGAGGCAGGCACTGAGAGCTGCTCCTCTGCAGACACATCTGTGTCTTTCATCAGCAGGGCTCAGGGAATACCACGAACCAGAGAGGGGAAAAATCTCTTTGGAGCCGAGAGGCTCGCGGTCTGCATCCTCCTGCTCTGAAGAGACCCTGCCCAGTGGGGAAGCAATCGTTTGAAAAGTGGCTGATGCACTAACACTCTTTGGCAGAAACTGTCACGGAGCACTCAGAACTGGGGGAGGACAGGGACAAAGCACACAGCACAGAGGATGACGTTAAGCTAAGCCAGTTTGGCAACCCCCTGGTTGCCAAAATAGCCTGCAGTGGCTGAGTGGAGCAGCAATTGCCAGAGCACATGCAAACGGCCTTCTGAGGAACCAACTCACTAATTGTTGCACTTGGCCTTCCTCTGGTTTGTGTCTTCGGGGGCTGTATCAGAGCAGGGAACACTCTGAGCCATAAAGCCTTTCATGGCCAGTCTGAGTCATTAGGGGCAGGGATGCACACGCCTCGTACTCTGGGACTCTGCCGTGCCGTTCAGAACAGATAAGCCATATCAGAAAGGCTTTCTCTATCAGGCCAGCTAGCCCTCTGAAGGGGGAGCGTGCATGTGCATGCCCGTGTCACAGAGACACAGGACTGTTTGTGTTGGGAGGGACTTTCAAAGCGTATTTAGTTCCAGCTGCCCTGCAAGGAGAAGGGAGAGCCTCGACTACATCATATCGCTCAGAGCTGAATCCAGCCTGACCTCGAATTTTTCCAGGGATGTGGAATCCACAACTTCTTTGTGCAGCCTGTTCCAGTGTTTCACTACCCTCACCATAAAAAATTTGTTCCTTATCACCCAGCCTTGATCTAGCCTCTCTTCGTTTAAAACCAGCACCGCTTGTCCTATGGCAACACACCCCATGAAAAAATGAGTCCCATCTTTATTACAAAAACCTATTTCAGTATTAAAAGGCCACAATAACATCTCCCCAGAGCCTTCTCCAGGCTGAATAATCCCAATTCAGTCTTTCCTCATAGGAGAGGAGTTCTGCCCCTCTCATCACCTTGCCCAGCCCTCAGGGTGTGGGACTCAAAGCTTCCAGCCCAAGTCGCTGCCAACCACAGCATCCGAGAGCCATCCCCCAGCCCCAAAGCCTTTTCCAACCCATGAGGCATCGGGGAGGCTGCTGGGGGCAGTGGGACAAGGGGAGCCTCACATTCCATCCCTGGAGACCCCATTTACAGCATCCCTGGAGTCCTCAGCATCCCCTGCCACGAGGAGCAATGCTCCGTCTCATATCAACAAGGACGAGCAGCATTTCATCCTAAGAATGGTGGGGAGAGAAGAACGGGATTTTACACTTCGGACTGAAATGATTGCAATCGTGTAGGTTGCTGTTTGGATTTATTTACATGCAGGATGTCATTAAGTGTGTGTCTTTTCCATAAAGCCAGGAGCACTCACTCACAGCCATGCTTCCCTTGTTTCCCGTGCTCAGGACTGTGGCTCTTCATTTATTTAGCAGAATACTCAACCCTCGGCAAGGGTTTGCCGTAAGTTCAGAATGGGAGAACAGCCTGCACTTGAGGTTTCCTTCCTTCTGCAAGGTTAAATCACATCCTCAGCTCTCCTTGTAGAAAGCTAACAAACCATGTTAGAAGAAAAAGAAAAATCTTTAATGGAGAAGCCTTGTGCTCCAGAGAACACACAGCACTGACCCGGGCCACAGTTCAGTTCTTTGGCTCCATTTCTGCAGTGACACAGACAAGACAACTGCACACCTTTTTCCCCTGTTAGAAGCAAAGCCTTGATGCTCTTCACAGACAGACAACTTTGTCAGAGGAAATCAGAGATACATGAAAGGCTTTAAAGTTTGTGAGGAGTGAATTAGTGCAAGCAAATTCCTTGCAACTATTGTGTTTAAAACACCCATCTCAAATAGAGAGAAAAAGTAAGACGTTAAACTACCTTTAAAGACAATGCCTTCCTGTAGAGCAAGTCTTGCATAAAATGAACATGTGTATTTGCTTCTTTTAGTGTCTCCACCACTTAAAATAAAATAAAACTTTTATCTTATTATATTTTAAATCATTACTGACAGCAGAAAAACAGTTCTTGCCTTATTTCCTCTGTTCTACCAACATGAAATGTTCTACCCATGGTTTTGGCCAGCAGTCTGGAAAACGTCAAGGTTAAGAAAGGCTGAGCTTCATTTGCTTTTCACAGATCCGAGTAATGAATTGTTCATTTTAAAGTATTGTTCTAGCTTGAAAAGCGAGTCTGTAGCGCTGGCATCATAGGGTTCCACATCTGTCTCTCAGTTCCTCTGGACCACTTTTGCCCAGTTTAATAAACAGGGATGGGTTTTTTATGTTTTGCAATCCTGCAAACTAAACAGGAGGCCTGAGGCTTCAGAGGGGTTTTCCTGTTCATATGCACTTCCCAGTGTGGCAGATTTTGCTCACCAACACTTGATATCGATCTCCTGCCCTGGTTTGCTATTGCGAGAAGACCGGACGAACCCAAGGTGCAGGAAAGGTAAGAACATGAAGAACTTGCTTTTGACTCTAGACAGAGAACCTACCTACAATTCTGAATGTAAATGGGAAGCAGAGCCCCACAGTAAAAACAAAAGCCTCTGAGTCCCCAGAGTGGAGTCAAAATCTTTTCTTCCCTTCTTTGTGGTTGCAGCTTGATAAAACTCCATGAAAGAATGAGCAGCTCAAAAACATTCACTGGGAACTCATCTCTGTTTCATTGTGTGAAAACCAGAGATATTCAATTACCTTAGAAATCATATGAGGGCAATTGAAGGCAATCCCTTTTCACACTGTGCACATTTACCTATGGAATGTGCTTCTGCCACGTGTGATGGAGCCCAGGGGTCTCAGCAGGATTCAGAAAAGAGTTCAGCAGGTCTCAAACATTTTTATAGGCAATATTAAAAGCTATAATTAAAGCAACAAAGGCTGCTAGTGATGCAAGTCCTGCTTGCCAAAGCTGAATTCAGCTTCTGCCAGTGGGGTTTGGGAAGTGTTTCGTCATAGGGATGTTTTTCTGCTCCTGTCTGCTGGAGATTTTTGTGCCCCTGCCCATGATGCTGATCCCTGGCAAAAACAAAGATCTAGAGCAGAGTAAGAGTTAATCTGATCTAACCCAAACCAGTTTTCCATTTCTATTTAAACTGCCAAGCACTGAATATGCCCAGTGTAATCCTGAGCGGTCCTGAGGGCAATGCAAGGTTAGAGCGGAGGTGGCTGCAGAGTCCTCGCTGCAGTAAGGGCTCGCATTGGGCTCTTATGAAAAGGTGCAAAAAATCTTCTGCCTTAAACAAATGTCCTGGGGCGGCGAGTTTCACAGCTTAACTTCCTGCTTAGGTGGCAAGCACACAAGCAAACTTTCTTCTCATTCATTTCTCCCAGAGGCTGATCTCACTGGCTGTGCTGCAGCAGTGGCATTTCCAAAGAAACAACTCCTGAATGTTTTCTCTCCGGAAGTGTTTGACCCGTTTGGGCAGCCCTGCAGATTGGCTGCAGTGTGCACGTACCAAGGGCAGGAGCTGCAGGGCTGCCAGCCCAGTGACACAGCTCCCCACGGCTGGCACCGACACCCAGGGCTCACCAGCACCCAGAAAGGGACCAGCCTGGTGTGTGCCTGATTGTGTGGGAACGGCTGGAGCTAAAGCACCATGACCACGCTCTCAGCGGTGCTCACACAAGCGATGGCCCGTGGCAAGGGCTGCCGAGCACAGCGGAGCAGAGGAGGGGGAGAGGAGCAGCCCCCAGCGCAGCAGGGCCTCAGGGGGAGCACCAGGGACGCAGCCCAAGCAAAACCCCGCACACGGGTGAGCCTCCTCAGCCAGGTGTATCCAGCTTCCTTCCAAGCTTTCCATGGTTCCCTGGCCGCCGCACACAGCTTGAGCTTCGCCGTGGCTGCCGTGGGGCTGAAGCCTGGCGGTGGAGGGTAGCAGCGCTGGAGACGAAGCGCTGAGCATCCCTGGGGTGGCTGAGCAGGGGATTTGCAGGGGATGCTCTGGAGGTGGGGAGCAGGTGGCACAGAGCTGAGCTGCTCAGCTGTTGTGTGGCTGCAGAGACACGGGCGCAGCTGGCTGAGGGAAAGAGAGAGCTCGAGGTCTGGCAGTGTTTCTGCTTTCCAGGTCTGTGGCCGGCAAAGGAACAGCAGACAGTGATCCAGCTGGGGTGCAGGGTGCTGTGTGTTTTTGTTCCCGTGAGGGGCAGTGCCATGAAGCACTCGAAGGGGCGAGACGCGCACACCCAGGGTCGGGGACAGCCTCACTGGGGCCGTGCTGCTTTGTGCCGGGGTGAGTGCCCTGGCAGCAGCCCCTGCTGAGTGCCAGCAGGGGCCTTGCCAGTGCTCTCTGGGGCATAGATTTATATCTGCTCATGCAAATAACCTGGAAGTGTCCCCCGGAGTGGGACAGCTGGTCCCCGGCAGCGCTTTTGGGAGCATTCTTTATGTGCCCATGTAAGTACCCTGGCAATCTCTTTTGCTGCTCGCCAGCAGGGGCCCTGGCAGAGGCCAGGAGGCAGCGTCTCTGTGGCTGAAGCCATGCCAGCTGAAGCTCTCCAACAGCAAAGCTTTCTTCTGCCCCGAACAAAGAACCAATGTGGCCAGCGTTATTGATTTGTTTCGTGACTTGCTGCTTTTAGCGTGGCAGGAAAAGACCAAGAGGAGTTTTAATTTGTCCAAATGGTTTTAGACAAGGTTAATACAACCCGTCAATAAGTGGCGCTTTTCATTAAGTTTTAATTACAGTGTCATTTCAACAGGCTGGACGTGCACGGTCGTGCTGTTTGATTTTTTCATTTAAGGTGCCTCCTCAGCAAAGTTGGCGATGTTTGTTTTTTTCATTTAAGGTGCACTTTCCTGGGTTCAGTGGTTCATTTCCATTGTGGATCTACGAGCTGCCAGGCTGCTGGAGAGCCCCACTGCCTCTCCCTGAATTTCCTTTGGCCCCCATCTCGTGCTGGGAATTACAGCTTCACCTCAGTGCAGCGATGGGTGATGCTGGGACAGTGGCAAGAGGCGTTTCAGAGACATTGAGATGCCCACAGAATAAGTGCAGCTGTTGGATCTTCTTCCTTCACACTAATGGAGGTGGATCCTCTCAAGGAGCTGCAGCCTGGCTGTGTCTCAGTGCCTGTGGCACAGCCCTTCGTGTCTTCATTATAAAGCCTGGTTTCTGGTACTGCAGCAGGGCCTTGCTGGAGCAGAACCTGGATGCAGAATTTAGGCTAAAATCTGTGAAACTTGCACACTGATGATGCAAAATCATCATCATCTTGGTCCAGAAAGGGTGCTGGTGACTGCTAGGCTGCTCTTCTCCCCAGGGACTGGTGAGGATGGCACGAATGCCAAGCATTTCTTCTTTCCTGTTGTCTCCCAGAGGTGACACCAGAACATCAGAGAGAGAGGCAGACAGGATCTGGTTCAGGTCAGCTCATAGCAGGGTCAACAAAGAGCAAATACCAGAACCACTGGTCAGAAGCTCGGTTTGGCCGATAGTTCTCGCTCTGCAGAGTGAAAACATGGTTACTGTTTTAGCTTGAGAGGGTCTGTGCACATATCAACCCTGAGACAGCATTCAGCGATTCAGCTGAAGGGAAGATTGTACCTATCACTACCTGCAGGGTCCGGCTGGGAGGTGCCAGGGGGCAAGAGTGTCATGGGCTGGGCTGAAAAGCCTCTGAAGAACAGGATGAACAAGTCTAGGCAAGCCAGAAGTGCCCTGAGCTCTGTCTGCAACGATGACAAGTGGCTGGGCCCTGCTGCTCAGTGTGTACCCTGGGCAGGTGCTGTGATCAGCACCCTTCACCTTGCTTTAAACCCGCTGTTGCTCAGGTGTTGCTACAGTTGAGAGAAACACAAATCCCTGCAGAGCCCAGCCCTGCCTGAGGGGCTGGGCAGTGCTCGGGGGAGCGAGGTTTTGCTGGCAGGGCTGCCAGCGCTGCCTGGCTCAAAGCCAGCGCCTGCATTTGCAGCATGGGATATGGAGGTACTCCCAAAGGGAACCAGGAGAAGCCTTGTTTTGACATCTCAAGGCTTTAATAAAGCTTGGAGGTTTGCCTAGGTGGGATGAAGCTTGGCTACAAGACAGGCACTTTTGGCCAGTCATGTTTTAACCCAAGTGCTCCTCACTGCCGTTAATTTTGTAGTACAAACCCATTCTAAATGCTGACGTCTCATGCACAGGAGGAAAAGAAACTGCACAGGGTGGGGTGACTCCTGAGAAGCTGAAGGTCGGGTCTGCCTGCTGATGTGCTCCCCAGCCTTTGCCATCCTCTGTGCCAAGGCGTTTCTTCGAGTATAAGACAGAGCCATAGCTCTGGGATGCAGCGTAGAACGTCTCTGGTGAGACTTCTGTGAGAGAGAGGGAAGCACAGTGCAGTGGCACCGCAAGGCCTTGCACCTCTTACTGACTGGGCTGGAATCCGTGAGATGCTGGAGCCGTGTGGGTGATGCAGACACAGAAATGGAGAGGCGGTGAGATGGGGAGATGGTTGACATGGAGACACAGGATGTCCTGGCAGAGGTCACAGCGGTGCTCACAGCTGCACAGTGACCACGGATGAACTCAGATCCTCTGAGTCAAGGTGTGATGGACTCAGGGGCAGAGGTGGAAGGATTAGGTAAGAGATGTGGTTGGCTTTAGGTTCTGGTTGGGGAAGTCAGGTGGGTGGAGTAGGAGGCTGGCAGTGGGGAGGATGTTTATGTGGAATACAGCTCCTAGGAACAGGAATTTTGCCTGCTTTTCTGCGAGGGCAAATCCCTCCAAACCCATACTGAGCCCTGTGAGTCAGCACAGCCTGGTGATGGACAGACACCACAGGTCAGGCAGGAAACCTGATGTGACTAAAGCAAAAAGCAAGAAAACACTTCCCATGGTACCACTGGGCTTTACCCTCCCTAAAGTCATCCCCTAGAGAGACACAGTCAAGCACACTTGCTGTTCCAGGATGTTTTGTCACCTAGTTTGCTCTCATTTTTGCCGCTGTGGGTAGGAGAGGAAAAGAACACAAGAATACAAATAGTAAAATCGAGGCACAGGGAACCTTTGCACAGAAGGCTTGGTGACAGCTTGGCACCTGCCCTGGGTGGCACTGAGCCCCTTTCCCAAACAGCCAAGGCTCTCAGCTCTGTCCTGGGAGCCCCTGCAGCCTGTTTGCCCTGCACGCAATGGGGTGTTTACACACAGTGCTGACTTTGTTTTGTAATTCCCAGACCTCGAGGGTGGGGTGACAGCAGCAGGGAATTGGGGTGGAGGGATGGAGGATTGGGATGGAGGATCGGAAGGAAATGATGAAGTTTCTCTTATTTGTTTGCATGCTCAGCTCAGCAGCAGCACGATGACAGCCTGCTCTGTGTGCTGGCTGCTGAACCCCTCTCCTTAGGGGGCAAACGCTGATGGAGTTGTTTGGCCCCTGGAGCTCTGAGCCCCACTGTTGTGAGCAAGATTTGAACTTCTGCAGGTGCGCTGGGAATAGCCCAAAGCACCTTGTCTCGGTTGCTGGTCAGAGGAATTCATGGCTATTATATTTGGGAGCCAGGCAATGATTACAAATCAATGACTCCACTCACAGAGTGATTCATCATTAACCTGGGAATTTAGCTCTTTCCCTGGCTCTCTCCATCAGCAGCTCCCATTCCTGTAGCATCTCACGTGTCTTATTCATTTTAAATCATTGGACAGCTATGGATGTGGCTGAGGAGGAGTGGAAGGACCAAAGCAGTGAGAAATGCTTGGCCAGCTAAGGGGAGGGAGGGTTTTTGAAGGGGAATGGAGCATCCTGAGGGTGAGCAGAGCTTGGCTGTAGACCTGGGAGCAACGCTGCCAGCAAGACCCAGGAGACACCAGCGTTCTCTCTGCTGCAGGGCTCCCACTGATGTCCCTGTTGGGCTGGAAATTGTCCGTATTTTTGCCTGGCTGGGCACAAAGTGGGGTGGGAAGAAATAAAAATATCAACCTGTGCCCAGCCGGGCCGAAGCAGCGGTTATTTAGCGGTCCAGTGGGGAGGTTTAAATCATCCCAAACATCCCAGGACAGTCTATTCTTAATAATAATTTATAGCACTTAGCACTTTTGTAGGTTCTAAGCATTTTGCAGGCATTACCCAGGGACTGGCACTGTGTTCTCAGCCAGGCCCAGCAGAGCGGCAGGGACTCTCCACAGCCTGTCCTCATCCAGCTCTGCACCTGCCCACCTTGGGCTGTTTCCCTGCCCCTTGTCCCACCTTAAGGTTTTCCTCTCCAAACTAGACTACGTCTCTTCCGCAGCCTTGCTTTGCAACAGCAGCCACAGCTACTTCACCAGCAAACACAGCAAATAATCCTCGCAGCTAGGCAGGGAATTGGTTCCGTTTCACAAATGAGGCAGCAGGCACAGAAAGAACAGCTAACCGGTGAGCTAGGAACACATCTCCCAGCTCCAGGCTTTTCTTCCCAGCCCTGTGGTGGTGTTTCCAGGGAGCAGCTCAGATCACAACATGTTCAGAGGGCCTGGGAAGCTAAAGGCACCCCCAGCCCCTGTGCTCTCAGAAATGCTCCTTGGTTTGGATTTGGCTTGCACAAAAATGGGTTGCCCACACAGAAAACGCAGCCAGGTCTGCATCACCGCCAGGCCTTGCTGCTGCTGCATTTCTCGCTGTAGCTGTTGCTGTGCCCTGCACACACTGCCAGGCTTGAACGGGGGCTGGAGCTGCCGTGGCACAGAGCAAGCTGAGGCTGCGGCAGAAGGATGGACAGTGCGGGATGCTGAGCTGAAAGATGGAGTGAGAAACGGCAGCCTCTGTGGGCCTTTCCCTTCCTGCACCCCCAGAGCTGCCCACGCTCCCCTCTGCACCGCTGCTGCTGCTGCTGCAGGGAACAGGATGGGGGAAGCAGACACAGCTGTGGCCACAGCAGGGGAAGTGCAGGAGGGAGAGGTAGGAAATCGGCTGGAAACGGTCCCTGTCACCTTCACGAAGCTCGAAAGGCTTGAAGGAAAGCAGCTCACATATGGAAGTGAAACTGAAGCAAGGGGAAGTCACTGTGAGCACCAAGTGCTGGCCACCAGCTATTTCCAGCTTCACATGCATGCGACGTGCAGCTGGGCATAGAGAGCGGGCCCGTCTGCAGCTTGCACAGACACACCCAGGACAGCTCCAAACGGGGCTTTGGAACACTGCTAGGCACTGCTGCCGCGGCTGAGAGGGCAGCAGGGGCTAGGAACCGCCCCAGAAACCAGGCAAAAGCTGGGGTGTTCGATGGAGGAGCCCCTATCAGCCCCGGCTAAGCAGCACGTGGGACCAGAGCCAGCAGACTGTTCCAGGGGCCGGTCGAGACTGCACAGGAACTGCAATCGTGGACAGACACAGAGCTATTGCAAAACCTCCAAACCGGCTGCTTGGTTCTCAGGAAAGAATTGCAGCAAGCTGAGAGAGGTGTCGCTGTGGAAATGATAACTACAACGTTCCCTGTTAGTCCTTTAGACAGGGCAAGTCTTCCTATTCCCAGGGAAGACTGAAGCCAGAGTTTTGACTGCAGGCACTAGATGAACCCAGTCCTCCCTCAGATGGTGGCATCCATAGCCTGGACGTCACCTAGCCATAGGTTGTCCTCCCTCTTTCCGCCTTTCTTGTGCACAGACCCTGCCTAAAAGCAGCTGTGGTCTTATTTCACCAGGATTTTTTCTTTTCAGAGCATGTACCACATCTTAATAGAGAGCAAAGCGTCTCAAACACCTCCCTGTTTCCCAGCCCAACCCCTGAAACATCTGCACAAAACTCTCCTGGCAAAGTCTGCAACTGCTGATGTGGAAAAGTCCCATCAAAGAAGTGTTTTAGCCCTGGACTTTGGTTTTGTTTATCAACTGTGATTTGACAGGATGAACCACTACAAATCTCTGAGGCCCTCTGGCCTTTCCAAGACCCTGCATGGCTGTAACCTATTTGAGATCCTCCACACAGCATTTTAGCCCCCCTCAGTGCTGCAGAGTGGGAACCTGTCTCTAGCACCCAATTTCTCACTACAGAGACATTTTTCCAACTGCCTGGGCTGAATTTGGTTTTATGGAACTAATGCTAGGCTTTCCTACTACAAGAAAATCAGAGTAATTCCCTTGCTTCACTTATATTGTTCCCTTGAAGGTACTTGGAGGTGGAACTCCTGTCCCCACTGAACCATCCCTCTTCACTCCATGCCCTTCCCTCCTCATACCTCCCATCCTCATGTTGCTTTCATCAACCAGCAGTTGCTGCTGAGCATATTTGGGTCTTCTTTCCACTCCTCTGATCTCCCTTGAGGAGCACCTGGAGACTCCAGGCATGCCCCACCCTGCTGAGGGGCAGGCAAGGGGGCACATGCACCCTCTGGATGTGCTGCCCTGGACAGGGCTTGGAGAGAATTGGGGATTCCTGGCTGATCCCTGCTCAGATGCTGGGACTGATCCTGCAAAGGGAGCAGGAGAGGAGCAGAAGCTGGCAGGTGTCCAGCTGGGACAGTCAGGGAGGGGAGGGTGGGTGGCCTGGACACCCTGCTTTCAGGCTGTTGTCACAGTGCCAGCTAATGAAATTTAACATATTCTTGACCAGATCCTACTGCCTCTGCCTCAAAAACAATCTTTGTGACTGCTCTGGGTTGGTGTCAATGGTTCTTAACTTAGAAGATCTTTCTGTTTCTAATAACATTTAAAATGATTTAATCTTTTTACTACATTAAACCAAATGAACTTTGTTCTCCCCTGGAAGCTGTTTATGTAACATCTGCTTTAAATAGTTTAAAACTCAGTCCATTGAACTGTGTGAAATAAAATGCTGAAATTACTGTATTTGTCG
>VZRN01004248.1:1176463-1201236 GCA_013397935.1 Dasyornis broadbenti | reverse complement strand
TTTTTTTTTTTTTTAAGTCCATTCCCCCTCCACCTGACACTTCCCAGGCTCGAGCTTAGCCCTGCGTGTCTCAGGGCAGCCGAGGCTGGTGCGTGCCTGACTCACAAAGCTGGCAGAGACTGGGCAAGATCATTTAAAGGTCCTTGTACAAATCGCTGTTTTCTCAGATGTAACAGCGCTAGTTCGCAGAGTTTGCGGCGTCCCTGGCATCACAGGCACGGTGCCCCAGATCAGATTACACAGCCGAGCTCCTGTGTATTCCTGGGACAGTCTGAGCGGGGTTTCAGGGTTTCACTGTCCCAGGAACGCGCGCCGGAGCGATTCTCCCAGGATATTTCCAAGCTGCGTGTGAGTGCAGGGCGGTCGGGACGGCTGCACAGAGCAGCCCCGCTGGCAGGCAGGAATGGGTTAAAGAGCCCCGTCCACGCTGGGCAGGAGCTGGGGGCTCCCAGGAGCGACCCCGCTGTTGTGGCAGCCCCGTTCCCTTCAGCCGCTGCCGTGTCCCACTTTCCCGCAACCTCCCTGCCTCCTCCTCCTCCTTATATATTCATGAAGCGGCCCGGCTGGGGAGAAATAAAAGCTGGGCGAGCTGGGGAGGCTGCACAGGAAGAGGAACTGCCTCTGTCTACTCTACCGGGACGGGACCCTGCCTCTCCATCTGCGCTGGGACAGCGCTGCCTCCAAAAGAGAGAGATCCGCGCCCTGCTCTCTCGGGCGGCAGCTGCAGGAGCTCCGGATGCAGCAGGAGGAGGAGAGTTAACAGTAAGTGAGTCAGGCTCACCACGGATAAGATAACACTTTTTAAAGGATGTTTCCTTTTCTAAGCTCAGAGCCAGGCCCGATACGGGGCTGCATCCACCCGGATCTGTTCGCTCCCTCAGCACAACCTCCATCCCCTGGGACCACTGCAGGGGCTGAGGATGGACCCACAGGTGGAGGAGAAGCTGGAGCAGAGACACGCATAAGCAGGGCCTTTCTGTGTAATTCACACAGGATTATTTCAAAATGTGGAGGCCTTCTCCAGCCTGTTGTGCTCTGGAGAGATTGGCATGGAGGGTCACTAAAGCCTGGCGTTGAAGGATTATATTGCACTTGTGCTTTTTTGGGGAAGGGCAGAGCTCTCAGAGCTCACATGTGCCTGTCTCCTGTGATCTCTTACTACCCCCGTGGTGTCTGTTCCATCCTCTTTTTTCTGGGATTGCAAGGAAAGGACACACCCCTGTTACTGCAGAGGAAGCCTTGGGGTTTTCTGCCTGTAAGTTAACCCTTCTGATAGCTGGAATGTATGAAAAGGGTGCAACAAGGTCCTCTCTTGACTGGAGGGAATCAGGATCTGATTATCTTGAGCCAAGCCCCTTACCTGGGCATTATCAGCACAGCCAGCACCTTGTCACCAGCAGCCCTTTTCCAGTGAGGGCTCCATCCCAGCTTCCAAGCAGAGTCCTGGTCCCACCAATCCCCCGTTGCAGGGCTGGACCTTTGCCTTATTGCACGGTGTGCTGCCAGTCTGATCCGAGGAGCAATATCTCTTCACCCTGCCCAGTCTTGCTGCGTGTGATCAGCAACCACAGGGGGCGTAAAACCGGGGTACACTGGCACCAGGGGCTCCTCCCAGTGCTGAGCACCCCATTAACCCCTACCTCCGCAGGATGGGCCAACGACTCCATATCCCATCGCTGAGCTGTCACCTTCTGACCTCTGCTAATGCTTCAATCTCCTCTCCCCGTCAAGGTGCAGCTCTAAGATGAAACCTCCACCTGGGCAAGGCATGAGGCTGGCATACCTTCTCCTGAGCCTGGCTTCCCTCTGCCTTTCCACTCCCCTCTGGAAGGACCGGGACTCCCTAATGCAGCAGGAGAAAGCCCATCAGACAGGCGGCAACTTGGTGCTGAGCAGGCAGGAGCAGCAGCTCAGTACAAAGCTCGTGAACCTGAAGAAGAAGGAAGTGGAAACAGCCATAGCTACGGGGCAGTTTCCTCCAAGCATGCACTTCTTCCGGGCAAAAAGCCTCATTGACCAGAGCGCGGTGTTCAGCATCTTGAAGCGCATGCCAAAAGGTAGGCTTGACTTCAGGAGTCTCATCACACTCAGCCTTTCTCACCTTTTGCTTGCTGGGCTGGGACAAAACTCAAGACGTGGGAGACAAGCTCATGAGAGATTGTGCTCATGGGGCCCCAGGAAACGCCCTGCCTCTGCGCTCAGGGACAGGGTAGGGGGAGAGAGGAAGAGGGGGATGGATTGGATGAATACACGTTTCCAGCAATTGTGGCATTTGGTTGAACTCACAGTATGGATCCTTAAGTCTTTCAAGAGTGGAGAAGGGGCAGAGGAAGCAAAGACAACGAGACATAACATACATCCACATTTCCTCAGCATGTTCCAGCCAGGGCCTCTCTTTTCCCCACATACACATTCCACAAACAGGCTACCAACCTTGTGTTGTTCTATATCTTAGCCAAAAGTGTTGTATCCCCCAAAAAGTGTTTCTGCAGGTGGCTCTGTAGCAGAGCTGGAAGACTACAGGAAAGATTGGGGGCAGTAGAGGAAGAAGGGACCACCTTTAATAGTGGAATATTCTTTGCTTGTTATGTACAAGTCAAAGCCTGTGTACTTCCAGCACCTGAAGTGAGCTTATAAAAGGGAGACAGAGCAACTTTTTACATGGGCAGATAGTGACAGGACTGGGGGACAGTAATGAGCTGGAAGAGGAGAGACTTAGATTAGGGGTTAGGAAGGAACTCTTTACTCAGAGGGTGGTGAGGCACTGGAACAGGCTGCCCAGAGAAGTTGTGGGTGCCCCATTCCTGGAAGTGTTCAAGCCCAGATTGGATGGGGCCCTGAGCGACCTTCCCAAGTTCTTCCTCCCAGTCGCTGCTGTGGGGTGCAGATCCCTGCCTTTCAGCAGGATCCTAATCCACTACCATAAATGATTAGTGTGTCAGAAATGTCATTATCCTTTCACGGCTGAACTGAACAGTCAGGAATTTAAGGGTACTCCCCTCTTCACCTCCAGTATCATAGACACCAATTAGGAATCAAAACAAGTAACTAACACTTTTCAATCCAGGAGATGCTAAAATGGGTTCTTGGAATCTTTGCAAGGGCTGCAAGCTTTTAGGGCCAAGATCACATCCTTGGAGCTGTTTGAGTAGGACTTGATCAGAGCCCCTGGGAGTTCCTGGTTTCAAGCACTGTTGTTATGTCTGTTGCTGCTCACAGAGGGAAGAAGGTGCCATTGCCAGTCAGGGCAGGGTCACACAGCTGCAGCATGCCCAGTGTGGTGCACCAGCTCTGCTGAGAGCAGCGACCACAGCTCCTCAGCATCGTCACAGCCAGAGCCTCTGCAGTGGGAGATCACACACATTACAGTCTATATTAGATTAGTCCACTATGAATTACAGTCTTGAACTTAATCTAATGTCAAATACACACCAGTCTTGTGCCTCGTTCTTGCTATTCATGTGCTCCCTTCACCCCTAAGGGCATCAAAGCTATTTTGACTAAGAAGTCTCCCCTAGACTAATAAAATACATATCGAAGACTTCAGCTCTCACAGTGTCTTCCCTTTACAAAGGCGAAGATTAGTTCAAGCACCGAGAACATCAGGAGTCTTTGGAAAAGGTTTCAGCAAAATGAAACGATAAGGAAGGTGAGCATACAGGAAGACGGGCAGTTGCCAACACACTGCACAACAGAGTGTCCCAGAGAGCCTTGGTGCTGGCCAGCAGCAGATGTACAGTGTAAGTGAGCATGCTGTTCATAAGGCACTGAAGTAAACTGTACTTCTGCATCTGAGTGCAAATCCCCAGTGTAACACAGTCTGGGATTTTGGTGTGCGCCAGAGTTTCAGAGAGCTGAAAGGAGAGACACGGACTAGACATAAAAATTGAAGCTGGGATTCAAAGAGCTTTGATACAGAGCTTTGCTTCAGGTGTGCCAGTCAGCCAGCATGCCTTGTAAACTGCTGCCTGCTGGGTGAGTTCCTCTTTAAACCAGTGGGGCCTGAGCCAGCTCACAGCAAAGTCTGTCTGAAAGACCTTTAATAACTCGGAGCATTTTCCATCCCAGTGGAGAAGCAGAGCTCCCTATTGATTTCCCCCCTCCCTGTGCTCCCAGGGAGCTGTCACGCTCTGCCTGCCGAGTGTCTGATGTGGAGGGGCCACATCCTCCAGCCTGGGGGAGGCAGAGCAGCCGCGCACTCCTTGCTGGGAGAGATCACTCACAGCCTTCTAGAAGCATTTCCAGATGCCTCCGGATGGGCAAACAAACTCTCATCCCATTAAACCTTCCTCCCAGCTGCCTGGCCTCACCAGGATGTCCTTGTCCTCCACCAGGTGCTGTTCTCCACCTGCATGACTACGCCATGCTGAGCGTGGGCTGGCTGGTGTTCAACGCCTCCTACCTCCCCGACTGCTACATCTGCTTCACCCGCACGGGCACCGTGCGCTTCCGCTTCTCCAGGCCTCACCCTCCTCACCCTCTGCCAGCCCAGTGCTCCCCGTGGGTTCTGCTGGAGACCTACAGGAAACAGCTGAGCAACGTGTCCGAGTTCGACAGCGGGTGAGTGCAGGCGGCTGGCGAGCCTGCTGGTGCCCCATGGCAGCCTGGTGGGGCCAGCAGGATCATCCTGGTCCAGCCTTCCTTGCTGCCCTGGAAGGGAGGAGCTCCGTTTGGGGTTGTGTACGTAGGAAAGCAAATAGCAGTGTAAGAGTTTGAAGGCTGCTGCGTTAAGTACACAACAGAGTCAAGGCACCATAAAAACTGAGTTTTTCTGTGCACACTCGCTCTGGCCCTCTGCACAGACATGCTGAAGACAGGGGTGTGAGTTGATTTATGAGACCTGTCCTCATCTCTCCTCAGCACACAGGCTGGATGGGTTCTCAGTGTGGGACAGGGCTGCATGGTGCCTCATCCAGTGAGGCATCCAAACACTGGATGAGGAGGCCAGGTAGCTGATGAACAGGTTCTCCCCAACAGCAGAAAAGTCATTTGCAAAGTCATTGTTTTGATTCAGAGCAAGAGGTTGGGCAAACTACTTACGTTAATTAGTGCACTAGCAAAAAACCTCAAACTTCCCAAAATAAAACCCAACCTACCTCCCCCTCCAAACACCAGACTTGTTTTCTGAGGACTGCCTTTGAAACCCCACTGGCACCCACCACCCAGAAGCACGAGGCACTCATTCCCAACAGGCACCAGGAGCTGGGACTCGCCCTCCTGGGCACTGGCTGAGCCAAGGAAACCCTCAGACAGGAGCTCTGGTAGGGCTCTTTCCCCTTAAAGAGCCTCCTGCTAACAGAGTTTCTGCCTCACCGGCAGGGCCTCCTGCAGCTGTCCAGGAGCTCACACAGCTCCCCAGGGCATCACTCACCCTCCAGCGGGAGCTCCCCAGGGCATCACTCACCCTCCAGCAGGAGCTCCCCTCCCTGCAGGCAGCTCCTGCTTTTGCTGCTGGCAGCCTTTTATCCGGACCGGGCTGTTCTGAACCACCCACCATTCAATCGCTTACAGGTGGCTGGGAATGGCCTGGCTCCCCCTCCAGCCACTGGTGATGGGAAGACAGAATCCCATCTCCCCATCCAGGGGCCATTGATCCCGGGACAAAGCCCTGCGGAAAAGGCCAGGAGGAAGCAGTTCTGCCGTGGTGTGTGGGGGACTGGAGAGAGCACGCTAAATAATGCATGAAGCCAGACACTGAGCGATGAGGACAAAGGAAAATATTGAGTAGCCATCCATTCAGAGGGCACTGCTGTCCGTGGCGCTCCAGGGGCTGGGGTCCTGCAGAACAAACCTGCCGTGGGGTGTCCTGCAATGACAGACAGCATTGCCATGCCAGCACACAGGGACAGGGCTGGATTAAGGCACTGCAGGTGACCCTGATTACAGCGTTTGTTAAGGGAAACTTGGTGGGTTTTACTGTAGTGCTCTTCAATAGAGCCCTTTTAACTCTCAGTGAGATGGTGTCCCCTCCACAAGGACGCTGTCTGCGCTCTGTGCCCTGCAGGGCTGGGAGAGAGGTCAGGCTGGGAAGCTGAGGAGCTTCCAGCCTTGTGGCATGGGACTGCATTCCCTCCCCAGCAACAGCAATGGGCAGGACAGAGAGGTCTGACTCTCCAGGGCATCCGCCATCCCTCTCTGGAGGTCCAGAAGAGAAGGAGAAAGTAATGCCAGACCCTGGACTCTTGACCTTTTATATCCTGAAGCTCAACTGCCTGGACACGTGATGGACGAAATCAGATCCAGTGAGAAACCACTTATCTCTGTCTTCCACAGAGAAAACTGGTTCCCAATTAGCTCCCTTCCATTTCTGCTGGGAGTGATGAGGAAGGAAAGATGACAGCACCAGCTCTCTTCAGCCACACCAGGAGACCCATAAATAACATGCGAGAGATTGGATTTTGAAACAGCTTCACTTCCTCAAAGCCCAGGCCATTGCTCTGGGCATTTAGAAATGTCTCAGGAGCACTTGTTTCATTGCACTTGTTTTCAGCTGTGTTTCCATGGTGTGATGTCACTTTCTGGCAGAGGCTGAAGGCCAGGGCATCCTGTACAGCCTGTACACCTGGCTGGCTGGAGCTGTGCATTGTGTGCTTCCTCTGTTCCTGTGTGGAAAACACTTGTTTTCAGAGGCAGAATTACCACATTCCTCTTCTTTTGTATTTGTCTGACAACGTGGAGTGGCCACAAGTCAGAGCAGGGCTTCAGAGTGGCAGGCACTGCGCAGGGACACAAGCCAGACCCCTTCTGCAAGGGTCTCTCTAAATGTGGAGAGGCCAAAGAAGTGATTTTCCTCAGCAAACATGTGCCAGGGCCAAGGACAAACTTGGATCTCTCACATCCTGGGTGCTCACTTATCCTTCTGAGCACATTGTCCTTCATTTCTTGCCCTTCCGTGCTCATCAGCACAAAATCACAGCGGAGCCATTTCACATAATGTGCAAACACACCAACAACAGCCACACCGAGCCACTTCCCCTCCTATTTTCATCCAATCCCTGGGTACTAGTCTAGGGGTTAGGAATGCTTTTGGCCGTCTGGAAATAGGTCTCTAGCCAGGAATAGACCCCAATCTGTTCTGCTTCTCAGTTTCTGGAAGCTCTCCCAGTCTCTTGAACATGTGCATCCCAGGCTACCTCTTTCCTGCGCTCCTCTTTGCCCTTGAGCACTGACAAGCTGAGAGAAAGCAGATGTCAGAGGAAAGAACGGATGGATAGTTGGGTGGTTTCAAGGAAGTGTCAAGGGAATATGGCAGCAGGGAAGGGCTCTCATGCAAGGCAGGATGGATCAGCAAATGCGAAGGAACAATGGAAATGTTCCTGAGAAGCTGCACCTCTTTCACCTGACAGCATTTCTGAGCAGGAAGGGGTGGAGGAAAGGGGAATCTGCGTAATTTTTGCTATTTGTATTTTTAGGTAAAGATACATTTGTGTGTGCGTGCTTTGGAAGGAGGTCTTTTTGTTTGTTTCCCTCAAAAGAAGGTCTGATCATTCCTATTCAAAACACACATCCCATGGGCCAAGACCCTGCAGTACTGTGCTCCTGGTAAGCTTCCAAAAGGATGCTGTTAGGGGAGCCAGGAGACCACAGGCCAAGGGACAGTGAAAGGAAGGGAATTTTGCTTCCATACTTAAAAGAAAAAACAACCCTCACTTATTTTCTTCACGATCACCTACGATACAGGAGAATGTCATTCTTCCCCTCAAGATGCCACATAACGGCTCCCATCTCTAAAGCAAGAGCATGCCCCCAGATATTTCGGGAAGCAGCATTGACATTCCAGATATTTGTAAAATACCACCGCACACCCCCCGCCAGCAGCACAAGGATTGAGGCCGTGCCCAGCAGAGCTCTCTATCGCCAGGATGAAGTCATCTGTGAGGGAGCTGACACCACGGCTCAGGCTGCAGGGACAACTCCCCTGGGCGCTGGCGGCTGCCCGGGCCGCCATCACCTTCCCCTCCGTGTCCTCTGCCTGCCTTATCTCACAGAAAAATAGGGCAGTGTGTGCATTATGAGGGGGGAAAAAAGAATAAAAATCCACTACAGAAACAAAGCACTCTGCTCCCTCTACAAGTCTCCCCTTGGGGAGAAGAAGAGGGGATGAGAGAGAGCGAGAGAAAGCGAATGAACCACATGTGACAGATGTTAGTCACACTATTTAATGCACCACTGGAAGACATTTAGATACTACGGTGAGGAGAGGGGCATAATTACCCATCGAGAACAGAAAAAGAGGCAGGGAAAAGAATCCCCCTAAAAACAAGGCAACAAAACCTTTCACTTCTGTATTATATAGCACAGGAAAGGAAAATGGGGAAAAAAACCCAGGAAAAGAGAAAGCAAACCCACAGCTGAAAAGAAATAATCCTTGGCTGGTCATTTCAGCTGTGCCCCTTTGGGCATATGCAATAGCATTGTTCAGTGTGGATATGACATGACATGGGAGGCTATTTGTGGTCTGCACCTGATCACTGGCGAAGGCCCATTCCAGAAAAGAAGCAAAAAAATGTAATTTTGAAGCTTTGCTTCATCTGCATGAGCTGTGCATGGCAAAAGCCCCCGAACCCTTAGGAGATTATCTGGTTATCAAGGATGGATCACTATTATGCAATAAATCTTCAACAGTTGTAAGGATCAATAATCAGTCTCAAAGGGAAGGGGATTATAAAGAGAAGTACAGTTTGATTTATGTGCTTTTAGGAGCAGGGTGGTGTGGGGATTTATGGCTCTTTCTAGCCCAAGAGCACAGGCTAAGCAAACAAGCACGAGTTTGTACAGCCGGATTGAAAGGCAGGGAGGGGAGCCCTGCACGCTCCTCGCTGGGGGCGCCGAGTTCTCCCAGGACAAGGGCAGAAAGTGCTGGGAGCCCGACTAAGCACCCACCCTTATCTGAACGGAGCTGCCTGGAGCGGCGAGAACGGGCTTGCAGGGCCTTTTAATCCTCGGGGAGGTTTTTCCCCGGTGCCCGCCGCCTCCGGGAGCGGCCGCGCTCGGCCCCGGCTCCGGGCGGGCGCTCCCCGCTGCCAGCGGAGCTGCCCTTCGGCCACCAGGGAAACGGAAAAATCTCTTTTCCCCAGCTCTTCCCACACGGAAGCTCCGTGCTGAGCAGAGCACACCCTTTCTGCCTCCAAGATGCTCCTGGCTGCTGCATTCCTGGTTTCTAGGGTGATGCCGCGGTGTCTCCCGCTGCTGCCTCAGCTCCGCGCTGCCCGCCCCTTCCACGGTCCGGCTCGGTGTGCTCTGGTTGCATGGATTGCTGAGCAGTAGCTGGGGTTGCCCAGTGTCCTGTGATAATGGCACCAAAGCCCCCATTGTAATGCACGGGATGGCAGAGCCCAAGTTGCTGTGGAAACCTTAACTCTGGATTCTCCTTAAATGCTCAACTCTGTTGAGCTTTTAAAATCTCATCCTTAACAGTAGTGGCATCTCTTTACATACGGGTTTGCTCCTGGCAAAGAAATTAACAGTGTGAGGAAGAAATGAAACTGCAACCCCTGGAAGAGAACCCTCAGAAGCTGAAAGAGCAGGCAAATCCTGGGGAATGGGCTCTGTTTTATGGGCAGGATGGAGGGATTCAAAAGGCATATTTGCCCAGGATGTCTTCATTTATGAATTTGGACCAGATCACATTTTACATCTGTAGGAGGGCTGTGGAGGTTTGATTCCATCCACAGAAGTGTCCTGGATGCAGATAATAAGATCACAAATCAAACCCACACCTCCCATATAACAGAGCAGATCACTGCACGAGGATGGGGGCCAAGACATGAAACACGGAGCATTATTAAAGATCAGTAGCTGTTATTGAGGGGAAACAATATTCTCAGATGAAAGCTAAAGCACGGCTGGAGGTATTTCTAGCTGAACCCGCTTAGCCCCTGACACGAGATGAGCAGCGGGCCCGGCCAGACTGGTGAGCCCACCTGCCAGCCAGAAAGCACATCTGGAGGTTGCTGGGATGGCTTCCACTTGTCCACCCAGGAATGAAGTTAACCACCCCTGCATTGCCATTTAGGCTTTGCCCACTGGCAGGAGAAATTTATTATGAACCACAGTTGAAGTGGAGGAAGGAGGGCTGTTGCCAGAGGCAAGGCTTCAGGTGGGATGAAGGCTCTCAGCTTGCCAGAGGATGGTGGTGTGGCACACATGCTCACCCTGTCCTAAATGCAAGCTGTCAGCCATGATTAGATAATCTTGCAATTTACTGGCTCCCTTAAACTCTGCTTGATAAAACTACCCACTGTCTGTCTGGATTTCTGAAAGAGGCTTATATGCCAGCTGAGTCTATGGAGGAAATAAATACATTTCCATCACACTGAGGAAAAGCCAGGACTGTGATTCTTATCAGCTGCTTCCCTGAAGTAGCTATCAGCAAGGCAGGCAGGGCATCAGGTTAGTTCTCACTGGCCTGGGAAAATGATTTCTGATTCACAATTGTCTTCCCCTTGCGTTTTTTAGATGGCACACTGTGACAGTACAAAGGTACCAGGACAAGTTCTGGGCTCAGTACGCAGGTTGGTGGTGGCTCAGCACATGGCATCTCCTGTAGACTCAGTCTGCTTTTTAGTGGCTGAAGAGAGGCCCAAGTGTCTTAACATTTTATGTTGAAGAGTCTTTGGAAAATAGGAGTAATGGACATGCCTACTTTGGGTTAGGGATACCCTGGGTAGCAGAGTGTAATTGATATAAAAGCACCATAGTTGCTTTTCTAACACCATTCCTTCTCAAGATTTTGCTGTTGAAAAAGGGAGGAGCAGGTTTTAAACCCCTACTCCAGCCTGCTTATATCTCAACATGTATCATGTGAATTCTGTGCCAGCCATTAGAGGAGTAAATACAGGTGGCAGAAAAATGACCTGAATGCTTCCTCTTGTACTGCAGTGCCAACAGGCTCTGTTTGCTCTCCTCATTCCTTCTCTTCTCCCTTTTCTCTAGCTTGCTGAGAAACCTGACCCTGGTGACAGATGCCCCTGAGCTGGCCTACCCCTCTCAGGCTTTCATTTGGAAAAGATTTGAAGAAATCTTTCTCATTGCCTCTGGACTTATCTGCTATGCACCGGTGTTCAAGGCCTATTTCTACCAGGGGCTGCTGGAGCTCCATGAAGATAACATACAGTACGTGGAGATAAGAGCTATCCTGCCTGCGGTATGTGGGGTTTGGCTTCTCTGGTAGTCTTTGAAATCCCTATTTCTCCATAACTTTTCTCAAGCCCTATCTTGAGTTTAGTCTTTGGATATTTGCATACCTGCCCTTCTAAGGATGCTGGAAAACCTTGATCATATTCAAACGCCTTTCGTGGAGATTTGCATAGGCAAGGGCTAGAAAGTGAGAGGCTCTTTGTTCTTAATAGCTAAGGGAGATACCTGCTGTGACATCAGCACAAAACTACATCGTACAGTCAGACTGGGAGCTGTGTCAAAATCCTGCTCATTGGGAAGATGTAGCTCAGTTTTGTCTGCACCAGAATCACCTGTTCTGTGGCAGCTATTCTGAACAAATTTTCTGTCTTGTATAGAGACTTATTCTAATATAGTTATGTTATTTTAAATCCTCAGCTTATTTCAGAATGATTACTCTGAACATGCGAGTCAATCATTTGGCAAAACACAACCTTCCACAATTTGCAGACAACCTAAAATTTTGGCTGTGTGTGTGAAGCATGAAGTGCTCCTTTCATTGCCACTAACACCAAAATCTTCTGGTAATGGTTTAGGCCTTTCGCCCTGGAAAGGATGTATTGCAAATGGAAAAAAAAGAAGGGGACGGGGAGAAGTCCACCAAGTTTACATGTTTCTTACTTTTCTGGGGGTTGCCATGAGCCAGTTGCACTGAACTCAGTCACCACCTGGCTTTGGGGCACCCGGAAAGAGAAAACAACAGCAATGTCAAAATGCCAGTGCTGTGAGGCAGTGCGAGCGCTGGCATCCCCTCAGGCCACACGGGTTTCCAGGCCAAGAGTATCTGCCACGACACAAGTGCGTGGGCCCGACTGGAAAATACCCTGCCTTTCCCACCAGCCCTTAGCCACGGCTGTAACTCCTTTGGAAGAGAGGCTTGGCAGGGAAGATTTGCTTCCCACCCAGCCCCTGCTGCTGGCGGCAGCCGTGGGAGCCTGCAGAGCCTGGGGCTGGGTCTCAGCCGATGTGCTGTGAGCTCCAGGCAGGCCCAGGCACCACGGCACGGCCTGCCAGGAGTGCAGCCATGGAGGGCAGGGAAGGGACAGCCAGGCTGCGGCCGGGACGAGAGGGCAGGGAATGCTTCACGGTGAAAGTCAAGGTGAGCAGGGTGTGAGGGGAATAGCAAGATGCTCGTGTGGGGGGAGATCCTGCACAGGGCTCGGACAGCAGCGCTGACACTGCAGAAGCTCTCCTCACAGCAAAGCCTGCCACAAGCGGCCCCCGAGGTAAAGTAAATGAAAACTGGGATTTAGTGCGAAACGGCAAACATTGTGGAAAAGCCCCCTAAGCCCGGCTGTGTTTGCAGATTCAGCTGTGTAAAGTCTCACATTCCCATGGGCTGCAGCTGGGGAAAATTCCCTCTGAGCATCTGCAGCTGCCCCACGGCTGCTGGTGCCTGCAAGGGGGACACCCCATTGTGCCAGGGTGTGGGGCTTGGCGAGGGGCAGCACCAGAGAGGAATTTGGGGGTGAAGTGGAGCAGCTGAAGGCTGAAGGAGAAAGGTGACAGAGAAAAGAATGGTGAGAAGGGTGAGAGGAGAACCGATGGAGTGGTTTCAGCCACTGTCTGTGGCCTTTGTGAGTTAGGATCAATGGGGGCATTCAGGCTCTGCACCCCTGCTGGAATCAGGGAGAGCCCTGAGTACAACCCTGGCAGTGATGAACCTCCAGAGCAAGTCGAGGCAGAGCATGCCAAAAGGATTCTTCTTCCCAGCTTGCAGCCAGAGACCTGGGAAGGCATGGCAAGACCAAACGACTGGCTCAAGGTCAAGAAGCAAACCTCTGGCAGAGGGGAGCAGAAGCCCAGCTCAGCTGGTGGCTTATGGAGCTCAGCCATCGCGTGCCTTGGGGCTGCCTGGGCTGACAGACTGCCACTGCAAGGCACAGAGTACGCGTGAGCCGCCACACAGCTGGACAAAACACTGCAGCATTCGGTACAGACAGGAGGAGGAGGTCACGGTCTCCTCTGGGTACTCAAGGGCGCTTGCTTGCCACGTCTGAACACGGAGAAACTTGTGTCACATAGGAGGGAGGAAAACTCCTTGGTTCTTGCCAGCTGGTAAAGGCTTGAAGAAAAAAATGTTCTGCACTGATTGAACTGCTTTTGTTTTCCTGCCCTGTTCTCAGGACTGTCGCATTCTGCTTCTCCCAAGGTTTTCGTCCGTTCATTTCTCCCACCCTCCAATAAAACGCCTCTTCTAACTCCTGCTTTTCACGCTGCAGGTGTATGAACTGGATGGCACCCAGCACGATAAATCATGGTCTGTGGCAACCTACCGGGAAGTGACCAGGCAGTTTGTGAAGGAGCACCCAGACTTCGTTGGAGCCAAGATTATTTTTGCAGCGCACAGGTAGCGGCGGAGCGGGGCCGAGAGCGGCTGTGCCGTGTCGGAGGCGGGCAGAGGGAGCGGCAATGCTGAGGGCTGGGCTGGAGTGCCACAGTTGGTTGGCAAGGTCCGCGTGCGTCGTTAGAGCCGGGGTGTTGACTCCAGAGGCATTCCCTGGCGCGTGTAAAAGGCTGAGGGTGAGAAATCATCTAAATAAGTCTGTGTACGTGCGAAGCGAGCGGGGTGAGCCCGCGGTGCGCGCCACAGCAGCGGGAATGAGGCAGGGCAGGGCTGCCTGGGTGCATGGCCAAGCTGTGCCTGCTCCCTCCCCGAGCCTGGATGCGCTCCCCGCCCTGCAGACACTGCAGCAGCGCCCGAGGATGGGCACTGGGGATGGCAGAGGCCCCGTGGGACCCTGCAGACGCCGCTCCCCGGCAGCCTGTGTACGGCATGTTCGTGCTGCTGCCCAGCAGGCGGGCACGAGGCTGCTCTCCAAGGCAGCCAGATGCCATGGAGTCATGCGAGGTGATCCTCAGCACGCAGAGCAGGGCTCTCAGCAGCGCTCACTCGCTCTGCTTTGGCACAAGGCCCTTTCCAGCTCAGAGGTGGCTTGCCTCTCTGGTCAGCTTGGGTATGGACACAGTCTGTAAAATGCACTCAGAAGTTTAAGTCTGATAGGGCTGGAAGAAACCTAAACTAAAAACTCTCTTGAAATGCAGTTGCTGTCTCACTTCCCAACAAAACAGTCAAGAGGAAAAAAAAAATAAAATTTTTGCTCCACACTGTTGTGGTCCCTGCTTGGTAAATGGGAAAGCCAGTGAGTTAGACAAGCATACTTCAAGTGACAGCAGGGTCTAGCCAGGCATTTCCTGGCCATTCATGGGTTTTCTTTCATAATATCAATTTTCTACTGCTGTTCCTCTAGAGACCTGAAGCTGGTTGTCAGATTCAGGAGCAACTTGCATTTTGGAAATAGCCCCAGAGGCCCCATTTCACAACTCAAACCCCGAGGAGGCAGGCCCACGGGACTCAGCTGCTGTGGTGCTTTCTTTCTCTCTTGCTCTCTAGGATGCTGAATGTTTCCCAGATTAAAGAAGCCATCATCACTGCCGTGGCCCTCAGAGCCCGCTTCCCAGACACCCTGGCAGGCTTCGACCTGGTAACCGTATTTCTTCTGGGGCTTCACATTAAGCCCTGGTGATACAACTACACATGTACCATGGCATATGTTGTATACCAGAGCCAGAACCTCTGCTGCTGTACTGAAATCAGTGTTAATGAATTGCAAATCCTCCAGCTAAGGATTTTGTTCAGGGTAATTGACAAAATCCCCTGAAAGAATTGGCTCCCTACCCCACAGCATTGTAATTTCAGCACAGCTGGCACCTCATTTATATAGAGCTGTAAGTCCCACTATCCTCCCAAGCATGCTCAAAAATACCTTTCTGCTTTGCCCCAGGTTGGTGATGAGGATGGAGGTCATTCCTTATGGGACCTGAAGGATGCCCTGACCATCCCCTATTCCACGGGGGTCACCTTGCCGTACTTCTTCCATGCTGGGGAGACTGGTAAGCACGAGGACTCGGCGTCTGGTACTGCTTGCAGAGGCAAGACTGAAGTCCTGCAGAGCACAGAAGCAAGCCTGGCTTGCTTGCTGGCTGTGTCAGGAGGGTGTGTGTGCGTACATGTGCACACCAGCAGTTTTCCCTGTCCCCATATCAGTTTGTAGCTGTGCCATTCCCACGTGTCCCCTCCCTCACCTACTCCCTGCTTTCGGCTGTCGGTGTCACGTTGCCCAGCAGCTCTGATCTGCTGTGACAAGGACTCCTGTGTGAGGGTTATTGCTGGTAGCCGTTTCCTCCTTGGAACAGCACTCACTTCCCCTCCACAACAGCAGCAGAGTCCCCCAACCATTATTTCCCATTTTAAGGTGAAATAAAGTCTGAGCCAGACTCAAGTCTTAGCTGAACACTGATGCACCCATCATTCCTGGGGCAATGGATTATTCTTGGCAATCTGTTATTCAGTCTGCATGGGTGGGATCTGTCCTAACCATGCATGGCAGTTGAGTCCAGCTTGTGCCTTGTGTGTTGCACGTTGACATCCACAGGAAAAGTGTGGTCACCCTGGGGTCCCTTCACAGCCACAGGCAGGAGCAAGCACTTCTCAGCCACAACAGATCTCATCCTAATGCACAGGCTGCTCCCCAATGATTGTTGCTTCTCTCCATTGACAATGAATGGAGTCTAGCACAATCAGCTCAGCTGTAGGAGCAATACTGTAAACATCTAAAGCCAGGTGAGATGGGTGGGTATCTCTGTGCTGGGCAGCATCCTGGGCAGATTTAGATCCCTGTGCAACTGGAAACCTGAGCATCAGCAACCCTCTCACCGCGCAACTGGGGCATCTATTAACAACATCATCTAGCAGCTTGAGAAGTTCTATTTCCTCACTCTTACCTGTCTGCTCAGACTGGCAGGGCACCTCTGTAGACAACAACGTGCTGGATGCATTGCTACTGAACACCAGCAGGATTGGCCATGGACTTGCTCTCGTTAAACACCCAGTAGCCAAAAGCTTGTCTCTGAAGAGGGATATTCCTGTCGAAGTCTGTCCCATCTCCAACCAGGTATGTTGTTAAAAGCTCAGCTTTTGTGGCTGAGTCACTGGAAGAGGCTTTGCCACAGCAGTGAGGGTCAGCTGAGGGGCAGTTTTGATGCAGCCGGGCTGGCTCAGTTTCCTTTGCACCACGTTACACTGCAGTTTGCTGTGCAGACACACACTGTGAATATATACAAGGCTTGTAGTCCCAGTCAGCAAAAAAATCATTTAAATTCCTGTCCAGAGGAACTTGGGAAGGCAGCATCCTCCCTAGTGGAGATGAGGCCCAGAGCCAGAGAGGTGTTTAAAGAGACAATTGAAAATACTTCAAAGCTAGGAGGGCCAGAGGCTGAGAAGCTGGGATTGTAACTGGAAATCCTTGGTTTTGTAGAATTCATAACCAGCAGGAACTCTTTTGCAGCACATTAGCGTGGTGCCATTGTCCCCTGGGTGCAGCAGAAAGGAAACTTTGGGGTGGAGATTGACTGGTGTGAGCCTGAAGGGAGGGAACGCTGATACCAGCTCCGGATACCTCGAGCTGAGCACCACAGCCCATGTGTAAGCAAAAGACCGCTCCTGAATTGCTCACAGTCAAATTGTTCTAAACAAGTACAAGTTATGCACCCCACTGGCCTTGATTGAGGTGATTTATTTAAGAAATTAATTTCCTTGCATAGTCAGTGGAGACAAGCTGGTTCCTCCTGCAGCAGCTGAGAGCAGGAACAGCTCTCACCAGCCCTCTGGAGGCTGTCCCTCCCTGGCACAGGCAGTGTGCAGCGGCACAGAGCTGCAGCAGGAGCCTGACCTGGGGCTGTGTCCCGCTCTGCCCCTCGCAGGTGCTGCTGCTGGTGGCTGACCTGAGGAGTCACCCTGCCGCTGACCTCATGGCTGAAGGGCACCCCATGGTGATCAGCCCCGACGATCCCCCTGTCTTTGGGGCAAAGGGAGTCTCCTATGACTTCTACGAGGTGTTCATGGCCATCGGGGGGATGAATGCCGACCTGAGGACCCTGAAACAGCTGGCACTCAACTCCATAAAGTGAGTTCATCACCTCTCTCACCGAGTCACAGCCATCGTAAGGAGACCATCAGCTTGCTGCCCTTGCTTGCAGTTGGGTTTTGGCTCCAGAGTCTCCTCTGCCACACGAACTGGGCTTCCATTACTATCCAAAATCTCCTGTGTGTGCCTCCTGCAAAGGCAGGACACAGGGACCCCAGAGGCTCCTCTGCCTGTGCTCCCCAGTGCCTTTCTCTTACTCCATGTCTCGGTTTATTCCTTCTTTTCCATCCTTTGTGAACTTGCCTCCACCGCCTGGTTCTGGATATGGCAGAAACTGTACGTCTTTGTATCACTTGTCTATTTCTGCCAAAATTTGACTTGCTGCAGTGTTTGCCATGATTCATCTGAGAGACACAGGAAAACAATTAGCATTTCATTTGAGTGTGTTTAACCAGTTTTTCTGTTTATCTGCCCAGCTCTGAACGTCCAAAAATAGTTTGGATATGATGCCCAGGGTCTTTCTGCACATTCCTCAGCCCTTGCCTGTTTGCCAGATCCTGTGCCCATCCTCAAGGCTATCCCAAGTCCCGCCATGGCCAGGGAGACCACAAATACCCTGATTTCCTCCACTTTGGACAAGCTCGGGACACAACTGAAAGCAGCAGCGGTGCTGTGTGTTCTGTCCTGGTCTCTGGGGGCTGCCCAGCAAGTCTCCAGCTTATGCAGATTGGGCTGTTTGTCCTCATGGTGCAGTGCCCAGGAGCTGCTGATGTGGCCGTGATATTTCTTGTCCCAGCATGAGCCCAACTGGCTCTTTACACCCGGTTCCTCTGTGTGGTGCAGCCATGTCCTGCAAGGGTTAATCTCTTGCTGCTTCCCACCTTTTCATTTTGGTGCTGCTCCAGAAATAGCTGCCCCTTGTCTCCTGCCTGATACTGACTTTTCTCCTCCTCACAGATACAGTGCCATGCTACCGGACGAGAAAGCCAAGGCCAAAGAGGTCTGGCAGAAAAAATGGGACCAATTTGTGGCTGACCTCTCTGACAGCTTTCTGAGGGAGCTTTAGGGAGGACAAGACTCATCTCAGGAGGCATTTGGCAAGCTGGAGCGAGCCAGACTGATTGCTGAGAGGGACAATGCTTCTCCCGTGTGACCTGAGCAGATGAATGCACGCCAAAGTCTCACCTGGCAGTGGGCGGCTCTGCTGAGCCAGGCTTAATGGGCTTAAAGCTGAGAAGGAGCTGCACTGTCCTGTGACAGTCATGGACTGCAGGTAAAAGGGAGCAGGGAGCCTTTATCACAAGAAATTGCCCCGCTCAAAAGAGTCAAAACAATTAAAAATTGCCACTGACCCAATCCTGACATCCTTACTCAGGAAAAACCTACTTTCCAATTAGACTTAGCAGGAGACTGCCAACACGAGGATCTCTGAATTTCACCTTATCATTACAAAATGCAGACCTTGTCCGGAAACAGCTCAGACAAACATCCAACCATTTGGGCCACTGACCTTCAGGAGAGCAAGGACTGAAAATGGCTCTTGTTATGTTTAACCCTGGGCCTGCTGCCAAAATAGCACTGCTAGGTCGAAGAACCAGTCATAGGTCTGGTGTCTGCTATTTCAGGACCTACCATGACTGGAAGCAAACTGGTGGAACTTGCTCCCAGAACATTTAAGCCTGGTTGCACAGCGATCATGAAGCCAGAAAAGGGGTGCCTCAGCTGCCAGCAGTTTTTTTTACTACGAAGTCTTTTCCTGTCCTCTGGTCCAAAGGAAGACAAACCACATTTCAGGTTAAGTCAAAAACATCCTGGCTTCCCAGACCCAGCTTGATTAAAACTGTCCCCCTGCACAAGGCCACGTTGACACAGGCATTTATAGGAAACACATTTTGGTTCCAGGGGGTTCCACTAGCAGCCTTTGCTGCCCAACTCATCGTGCAAATATGAAATTATTCAGCCTGTCAGAGAGATGTTCACCTTGGTAGAGAACTACTGGGGATATCCACAGTGCTCATTTGGTCCTCTGTGGTTTCCATCTCTGTGGCAAAAAACAGCTACACAAGAAAGTTTCTAGACAAGCAGATTCCCATTCTTAACGTCATCATCATTAAAAAAACCCCAAAAACAAAAACCAAAATACACCACCCCCAAAAAAACTTAATTAAGTTGCTAAATAAATTCAGAAGAATCCTTCAGCACACATACCCCAAGCACACAGCCAGGATCAAACAGCATCATTCCCTGACTTCAGTACAATCATGCTGGTTTGCATCAGCCAAAGGGAGAATTGACAAAAATTTCTACTGAAAGAGGTCTCCCTCCTCTGAGCCACAGACTTGCAAAGACTGTTGTTTCCTAATCTGACCAGCCTGGGCAAAGTGGCTCTCTCTATGCTTTCTCCCAGTTGTCTCAAGCTGCCTGCCCACAGTGTTTATTTCCACAGACCTTGGTAGAAACACCTTATCAGGAGGCAAATACACTTTTTACAGAAGTTGCTCAGGCTGGACAGCCTGTGTGCCCGGTGCTGAATTGCCCACCCTTCACAGGCTGCACCTTCATCTCTCGTTACACCAGAGGAAAAAAAGCCCAAGCAAACCAAACCCACTACAAACCCCATCACAGAGCACAAACAAAATCACAGCAAGCCCCAGGTGTGTGCCTTGCAGAAGCCAGCAACACAAACCGCAGAGAGCAAAAGCTGAGAACCCAGTGGCACCCCTCGCTCTCTGGGGGTTGAAGTGCCTCACACCCCCAGCCCTTCTCAGCCACAGCTGCCTGTACTCCAGCTCTCTCTGCCCACACTCCCCACATCTTCCTCTGAAGCATCCTGGTGCTTTTTTTGCAGACTGACCTTTCCTGGGCCTTGATGCAGATTTGGTCCTGGGAGGAGCTTTAAGCTGGAGGAGTAGCCAGAGCAGAGCCACCCTCCGTCCTCCTCCATGGGTGTTGCATGCAGAGCTCAGACTGAAGGCTTTGACCATGGCCAGGTTATAAATGCTCACTCGTAATGCTGCTGAGGAGAGCTGCTGCAAACGAGCAGAATGGCTGCTAGCCAGCGACCCAAAGCCATGGCCCTCTGAGCAGCCTGATCTTTCAGTTTTGCTCTGTGTGGATGGATGGAGATCTTTATTTGCCATGAGTTGATTCTCCCTTGAATAAGCCTCTTTGCTGCCAAGGTGAAGCTAATCATTACAGAGCCACTGCGGGAGGAGCTGAACTGCTCAACACTCAGGGTGACCCATGCCCCTTCTTTTTCTACCACATAGGAAGCTTTCAGTTCTCCCTGCACGAGATCTCTCGAGGTCCTGAACCACTTTTAGTTTACCTTTAGTCCTCCTTTCTCCTCATTACCTGCCCACTCTTTTCAAAGCTGGCGAGTGCCTTGTGGAGCATCAGGTACAGTCCAGCTTGAGGCTCTCTGCCCCAAGTACTGCTGGTGGGCAAGGGAAGAAAGTGCCAGCTTGAGAGAGCCTGAATATCTGAGATGAAAGAGGTGGAGGCAGCCACACAGACTGTGGGAGGCTGAGTAGGGCAGACACGGAGAGGCAAAAAGAGCCTGCTGCAGTCTTCATCCAGACTCAGGCGCAAGGAAGGAGAGCAGAAAATCCATGGCAGTTTCTGTTATGGTTACCTCAAGCAGCCACAGCAATACCTAAAGCCTTGTGCCTGTTATCTCCCCCATCTGTCTCACCCTGCGGCCTCTTTGGGTTCCATTTGTTTAAATGGGAGGTGGATGGAGCTTTGTTTGCAGCACAAGTTTTGCTGCAGAGCATCTTAGACCGCCTTTGGGGCAGTTTAGAGAATGAAATGTTTGCCTCCTGGTCACTCGCTGCCAGGAAATGGCTGATCCAGCGCTAGTCAGTGGTTGTGTCAAAAATCATGCCAATAAAAACAGAGCAGTAAAGTAAGTGGTTGAAAACAGAGCTAGGCCCAAGCAAGCAGCTGGACCTCTGTGCCGTGCGAGCCTCCATCACTGCAGTGGGACTATGCAGGTGCCAGGTGCTGAGCAAAGCCCTCTGGCCATAAAGCACAGGGCTGCAGATGCATTTTCCACCAGCTCCAAATGATCAGCCTGCTTCAGGTTTTCTTCCCATCTAAGTCTGTGAATTAGCCTCTTCACAGGTAGCACAAGGACATTTCTTTGGCCAGAAGCTCGTAGCTCTAACTGGCTCAGTCCTTCATTCCTTTCTTTCCAGGCTTGCAGCAGTTGCAATCACAGCAGGTCTATCAAGTGTTTTCTGTGCGCTGCGGGACAGGCAGGTGAAGGGTCTGGCTCTCAATCCTCCTGGCTTGTCATTTTTATCAGGTTGTGTCCTCCCCCTTGGTCACTACAGGATAAGAAAGGCATTTTACTGTATTTTCTCAGCCTTTAGCTTGTCCATCATTCCATGAGCATGGCGGCATGGCAAGAGAAGAGATAAACAGGGAGGGGAGGGTTGGCTCAGGCCCTTAGAGCCTCTGCAGTTAGGAAGGAGATGGACTGGCTGCTTTCGAGGGGGATGTGAGAAGGTCAGGAAGAGAGGGGTGATGACAGGGCTGCGAGTCCAGGGAAAACAGAGCTGCAGAGTTTGCACAGGGACCCACGGGAGAAGGCTGTGGGCAACGGCCTGTTTTGATTGTCTTTATATGAGCTCTGAAAGGGCCGGGAGGGACAGCTCAGCACGGTGTGGGCAGGGGAAGCAGAGGGAATCTCCTGTGGGCTGGTGTGAGAGGGGCAGCCGGACGATCCCGAGGGGTGTTTGGGGTACGGCTGGTGCCAGATGTGCCTGCAGAGCAAATCACGAGCTCCGCCCATGGATAGCATGGAAACGGGAAGCTCCGAGCAGAGTCACAGAGGAATTCTCAGCTCTTGCAGGGAAAACCACACCAGCGGGCCTTTAGCCCGGGGCTGCTGGGCTGAAGTGTGCCTGGGGCTCAGCAGCCGCGCAGGCACCGCACAGCGCGGGGCTCCCCAGCCCTGCGGCTCCCGGTCCCCAGCGCCCCTGCCAGCCTCAGCCTGTGCCCGGCCGCGGGCAAAACCCCTCGGTGGCGCTTTCAAAATAAGCGCTCAGCCTGTGGGGCAGCCTCCTTTGGGAAAACAAACACGGGGGCGAGCTCCGGGGGCACCTCCTCGGCGGCGGCTACCCCCGAAATCCTCTCGGGAGCCGAAGGGCGCTTTCCTCCCTGCAGGCAGAGCCCACATCCCCATCTCCATCCGCATCGCCCAGCCCGGAGCCCCCAGCCCGGAGCGCAGCGAGCGCTGGAGCCGTGGAGCAGCAGCGCCTCCCGCAGGGCACCGAGGGAAGCACCGGGAGAACAACCGCACCCGGGGGGGACAGAACCCCCGCCCCAAACCCCGCGAACTCCCGGGTATTTAAATAGACTGAACTTTGTTTAGCAATGAAGTCCTCTCTGCGACAGGGAACGGGCTGGGCGTCTCTCACGGCTGTTTTGCAAACCTCGTGAAAGGGAAGGAAGGGGCAAAAGTGTCCCCACACTCAGAGCAAAGGGACGGACGGAGCCCCACAATGCAGTTCAGTCTGGAGGCACCGAGACCAACAACCAAAACAACCCGTCTAACTTGCAAGTGGCTGTATCGTTTAAAGGCCATAAATCCACGTTAGCAAATACCCTAAGCAGAAATCCCGGCAAATCAATCACATTTTCACTCTGCCAGGAGGGACCGCCTTGGTGGATGGGTGAGAAACGCTCAAGACAAGGCTCTTGGGTCTGTCATTAATTTCAGAAAGTCTCTGCTTCTCTCTCTGACTGTATTTTTCATCCTCAGCCAAGGAAGGTGAGGGCTGGAGGCCTCTGGTTTGTACACGGTTGAGAAAGCACATTTCAGAGGAGCTGTAGGTGGCTTCCTTGGGCTGGTGGAAGAAGGTTTGAAGCCCAGTTCTACACGGAACTCAATACTTTCAGGAACATCTCCAAGGCCTGCATAAATTTTGCCAGAGCAGGAGGAGCTGCAAACGCTTCTGAGAAATTAAAGTGATCCTGGCAAGTCGAGGAAATTACAAAAAATAAACGGTAGGTAATTCAGTTAAGGCAAAAGCACTTAAGGAGGAATAACCATCTGTACAAATGTATATCTCTGAGTTGCCAGTGCTTTAATAGCTCTGCAAATAGGGCTCTGGGTGTTAAAGTGGGTCAAAAACAAATTAAGGTTGGTGTTCATGGCAATGGAAGCGTAAAAACAAACGATCACACTGTTTGTGTAATTGATGCCTAAAGTCATACGTGTTAAACCTGCCCTATCCAGGGACTCAGGAGATCTTAAGCCCAGTCAGAAAGCAAACAAACATTGTTTCACCTCCATGGATGTGAAATGAACCTTTTACTTTCTCCAGGTTTGGAAGGGCCTCAGCTGAATTCAGAATCAAGAGTTCTGTTTCACAGTGCAGGAAGACACAGTCTGTCAAAGAGTGAGAAAAGTGACCAGAGTTTTAGAAAACCTTGTTATCTGTAAGAAAAACGGTTTGCACAGAAAAGGCTAAGCAAAGGCAGGGCAGCAACTCACAGAATTCTTAAGGTTGGAAAAGACTTGCAAGGCCATCAAGTCCGAACTTTGACTGATCGCCACCTTGTCAACCAGACGACAGCAGTAAGTGCCACATCCAGTCATTTCCTGAACACCTCTGGTGATGGTGATTCCACCACCTCCCCAGGCAGTCCGTTCCAATACCTGACCACCCTTTCAATGCAGAAATTCTTCCTGACGTCCAACCTGTCTTACCCTGGCACAGCTTGAGCCTGTGTCCACTTGTCCTGCCACTGGTTGCCTGGGAGAAGAGACTGACCCCCACCTGGCTCCACCCTCCTTTCAGGGAGCTGTAGAGAGTGATGAGGTCTCCCTTCAGCCTCTCTTCCAGGCTAAGCAACCGCAGCTCCCTCAGCTGCTCCTCACAGAACCTGTGCTCCAGAACCTTCATCAACTTTGCTGCCCTTCTCTGGACTCACTCCACACCTCAATTTCTTGTAGTGAGGGGCCCAGCACTGGGTACAGAGGGACAACCCCTGCCCTGGTCAGCTGGCAGAGGTAACCAGCTGCGGTGCAATTCCTTGGCACGCACATTGCAGGCAGGGCAAACAGCAACCACGCCAGACTGAAACCAGGCAATGCCCGGGGCGACGCCTTTGTTATCGTGAAAGCCAGGCCGCACAGCTCTGGAGCGGTTTCGCTCAGACTGAGAGACTCCTGTTCTTTGATTTTTGAAGGGCCGAGATAAACCCGCTGTGATTGCTTGGTAGGGGTCAAAGCCTTTCTCTCCCTCCTGCCCAAATCTCTCCTCGCCGGTGATTTTGCACGCCTCTACCATAGGAGGGCTGCTTGTAGCCGGAGCACCCCTTTCCATCCATGTCCCGCCAGCCCCCATGCCGCTTCCAACGCCCACAGAATCACAGAATGAACAAGGTTGCAAAAGACCTTTGAGATCATCAAGTCCAACCTATGACCTACCACCTCCTTATCTACTACGCCACGGCACTGAGTGCCGCGCCATGGCCAAAGCCATCCAGTCTTTCTTTAAACACGTCCAGGGACGGTGACTCCACCACCTCCCTGAGCACCCGCTCCTCTCCAGCTCTCCCCAAATCCGCAACGCCGGGAAGCCGGGGGAGCACCCTTCCCTGGGCACGGCATTCCCCGGCACCGCGCGGGAGCTGCCCGCAGGATGCTGTCCG
>VZRN01004248.1:1163473-1176136 GCA_013397935.1 Dasyornis broadbenti | reverse complement strand
CCGTTGTCTTCCTGACCAACGCCGGGAACTGCCTGCGCTCGGCCAAGGCCCGAGAGCTGTCGCAGGCGCTGGGGCTGCAGGTAATGCTGGCTCTGCGCGGGGTGCCGGCCTCGGGGCGCCGGGAGGAGGGAGCGCACCCCGCGGGACAGAAGCACCGCGAGTGCCCGGCTGTGCCTCGGCCCGAGGCGTGCAGGGGGCAGGGGCAGCGACGCGACCCGACCCGACCCGACCGCCGGGAGAAGGGGCGAAATCCTACCTGCGAAATGCTGAATTCCCAGCCAGCCTCTCCTCCGTCCCGCAGGTGTCTCCGGAGCAGGTGGTCCTGTCCCACAGCCCCCTGCAGCTCTTCAGCCAGTTCCACCACAGGTGCATGCTGGTGGCCGGCCAGGGGCCCGTGGAGGAGAACGCCCACAAGTATCCTTTGCTCCGTGTGCCTCGTGGTGCTCTGTGCATCCCGCTGCGGTGTCCCAGCTACAGGCTGCTGCTCCTGTCCTGCCCCTGCCCCTGGCACTCGCTTGCTCAGCTTGTAGAAGCACAAGGAGACACGAGGGTCGTCGCTCTTACCTTATGGGGCAGCGTCCTTATGGACAGGCTCAGGTGCAGGCACTGTTGATCCCATGTTGGTCACCTCCTGGCTCCCTTATTCCGTGTTTGACTTCTCACACTCATTCCCTCTCCTGTGATTGCTGTTCTCTTGGTGGGATGTGACCATGAGGACTCCATCAGCTTTAGGTGTCTCTCACTTCTGAGATAAAGTTTTGCTCCTCCTGTTCTTCCATGGCGAAGCCCGTTAGAGATCACTCCCACCTGTCCCACGGATAAGGTTTTCCCTCAAACCACTCTATGAAATATGGTTAGAGTCAGAGCATCCCAGCACAGCAGAGTGGCCTAAATGACAATCCCACATGGCTGAGGTGAAGGAACAGCAGGTCAGACACATCTGCAGGGAGGTAAGAACTACCTCCAGTGTTTGCAGCATCTCAGCCCCTGCACACGGGGTCACACCCTGTTCTCAACGTTCAACTTCATTTGTTACAAAAACATGGCCCTTCTCTGTGTTTCCCCAAGGGTGAGCCGAGGGCAAGTTGTTCTGCAAACAATGCAGCTCATCCTTTTAACTTGTGTGTTTTTATCAGCAGAGACCATTTCCCTTGCACTGAGCTGACCAAGGCTTCACTGGTTCTGTGGCAGCCTCAGCAGCCCCCCGTGGTGCACCAGTATCAGCACCCTGGCATAAAGGTCTCCCAAAGCACATCCTATTCTGTCCTGGAGCGGCAGCCTCTGCTCTTTACCCAGTTCCAGGGGTTGCTGTTGAGTCCCCTCAGCCAGGTTTTATTTAAATATGTTTTTCAGGACCATCCATAGGTTGAATCACAGTCTGGCTGAAAGCCATCAGGGTATGCATTACCACATTAAATAACTGCTCTGTTACTAGAGCCTTTATTCCTTAATCCTGTAGATGCTTTTACAAGTAACTCAAAGAAAAACAGTCACTTAAAAAAAACCCCAAACAAACCATTCTCCACAACATTCCTTGATAGTCTGAACTAGCCTGGGGTTCAAGCATGTGGTCACCATAGAGGCACTGAGGAAGGCGTATCCCCTGTTAGACATGGTGGATCAGAGCCGGAGGCCAAAAGAACTGGTAATTTCCTGGAGCATCAGCAGAAGGGGTGCTCTGGTGCAGAGGTGGTCACAGCACACAGCTCGGGGCAGGGCAGCTGCAAAGGGACAGGGCTGCTGGTGGTGTCCCTTAGCAAGAGCCTGGCTCTGGCACTGAGCAGCAGCACCTCTGCTCTTTGCGGTGCTGGCTCCTGCAGGAAGGGCAGGGACTCTCCCCTCGCCTTTCTCGTGCCACCACAATCGCTGTCTTCCATTGCTGTTCCTTGCAGTGAGGGGTGAGGTGGTTTGGTTGACATCCCCAGCTCCGAGACAGGAGTACAAGATCTGTGAAATTGCATCTGGGATGAGGGGACAGGGAAGAATCTTCCTTCGGGATTCCAGGTGGCTTTGTCGTGCCTTTTTATGGAACTGCCTTGGCAGGTTCAAAGGAAGCATTTTCAGTTTTGTTTTGGAGATGGCATTAGGTTTTGCGTTACTAACCCAGCCTTCCTTTTTTTCTGGCAGCCTCCTCCAACCACTGGCTTCCCCACTATAGAAGGTAAGCAGAGGCCTGTGTTTACACATGAGCACAAGCAGAGCAGCCAGCAAGGCAGGCCAGCTGGGCTAGGAGCTAATGGCACGCTGTCAGCTCGCCGCTGTCCACGGGCAGCACGTGCAGAGGGTACAGGCGGGAGGCAGCCTCACTGCTGGAAAAAGCTGGATAAAAGCAAAGCCAACCTTTCTGTGTGCCATGCTCCCAGTGGCGCCCTGGGTGCAGCGATGTGCAGACTGGAGCCCTGGCCCCTGCCATGTTCCAGGGGTGGCTGCACTTGCCAGGGGATCCCAGCAGAGGAGGGGTTTGGTTAGTGGGGGGCTTTTGGTGACGGAGCCTATTCTTGGACGCTGTGAGTTTCCAAACATCTCTTGGAATCTTGCAGGGGTGATTCTGTTTGGGGAGCCGGTGAGGTGGGAAACGAGCCTGCAGCTCATTACTGATGTCCTCCTGAGCAATGGGAACCCTGGGGCAGAGCCGCAAGATGTTCCGTACCCTCATCTGCCTATTCTTGCCTGCAACATGGACCTCCTGTGGATGGCTGAAGCCAAGATGCCCAGGTGAGAAGCATGTGTGGTATTTGGTTTAGCCTATTTCATGCTTCTCTCATGCAGATGATCTTTTCCTACTACACTTTTTTTAGCATTTGAATGTTTTAAGAGTTTGATTGTATGATTAGCTTAGAGAGATTAGCTGCAGAGATATGAAAGCTGCATGAGAAACAAAGGCTAAAACCACTGCCTGTGGAGGTGGGTGGGCACCATATCCGAACCAGGCAGCAGCCTGGCCACAGCAGATGGATCTCCTGAGCAAGGAGTGCTTGCTGCTTCAGTGGTGACACTGGGGACACTGACGACCTCCTTTCTGAGGCAGGTTTGGCCATGGCACTTTCCTCCTCTGCTTGGAGAACATCTACAAGAAGGTGACAGGCAGGGAGCTGAAGTACGAGGCCCTGATTGGCAAACCCAGCCCGGTCACCTACCGCTATGCCCAGTACCTGATCCAGCAGCAGGCAGAGGAGCAGGGCTGGAAGGCTCCCATCCGACGCCTCTATGCAGTTGGGTAAGAGACCTTTTCCTGCTGCTCTCCTTAGGGAGTTCATACTGACTGCTCTGCAGTGGGTTGGTTTGGTTTTTTGGGTTTTTTTTTTTTTTTTGCTTACTTGCTTGGTTTTTTTTCCCCTCTGGATATTACTGAAGTTAATACCGAAATCCCAGTGGTGTCTCTGGAGCCTCACATCCTGGAAGGGAGGCTTGCTGCCTTTTTGTACCCTGCATAGCAAAGCTGCTGACTGCAGAGTGCACATAGAGGGACTGGATAAAAGACAAAATTAGAGACCCGGATGTTGTACTGTTATCCCAGTTAGGCCAAACACGTTGGGAATGTGGGGAATACAATACAGTAATGGCTGACACTGCTAGGGGTGCATTGGCAGGGCTGTCTCCCCTTTGGAAGGTGTTTGTGAGCACATCCCCTGCACAAGACACACGGAGCAGACTCACTGGCCCCCTCTGGGTGCTCCTCTTGATGTTAGCAAATACCTCACAGCCCTTCCTCCTGCAGTGCTGCGTTCATCCCAGTCCCCCAGAGCCAGAGAGAGATGCATGGGTTCGTTTCTCATTTCTGTTCCACACTGTGACCTTATCCAGGGATAACCCCATGTCTGACATCTATGGGGCAAACCTCTACAACAACTACCTCAAGTCAGCTCAGCGCAGCCAGGTCCAGGCTGGGGTGAAGAGGAGCCCACAGGCAGCCAGTCCCCAGACTGAAGTTTCCCTGGAGCTGAGGAGTGACTGCAACAATTCAGTGGAGAGCTGCGAGTCCATCCTGGTCTGCACGGGGGTCTACCGCCACAACGCCGGTGCTCCCAAGGAAACAGAGGCGCACACCATGGACACAGTGTTCCATGGACATCGGGACTTCTGCTTTGACCCCGGCCTGGTGGAGGCATCTTACATAGTGCAGGATGTGGATGATGCTGTGCAACTCGCTTTTAAAAAAGAAAACTGGAGCTAGGGGTTAAGACAGGTGTGCCTGAATATCTGCTGTAAGGGATTTGATGTACTGGAAAGGGAAAGGGGGAAGAGTGGGGAGGGACCTGGGGTGATCCTCTAGTCTGGCTAACATGAAAGAAAACTCCCTGTTGCAGCACTCGAAGCCCCTTAATTTTACTGATACTCATCTGCCATCCTGACAGCTGCCTACAGACTTTGAACTGGGACTGTGCATTGCTGCCAGCCATAACTGAGCCATAATGGACACAGGGTATTAGGAGTAGGCTTGTCCCAGCAATCCCAGTTTTGTTCAGCTCTCCGAGTTCATTCTTTTCCACACTTTGTGTGCAAAGATCAGGGGAGTCCACCCTCCTCCTGTTCATGAGGTGTTGGAGGGTGAAGCTCTTCCCTGCACAAGGAGCCACCGTCCTTACAATGTGCTGTTTGTCCAGCCTGGCCCTCGAGCACACCAGGAGCTGGGCTGAGGTGGCTCTGTGCCAAGAGAAGGCTTCGAGTCTTAACATTCTCCTTGTGAAGAAAAAGTGCCTACAGACGTTAACAAATTCTGTTTGCCTGGGGATTTGCCACTGCATCACTGTCAGTCTGAAACAAAGTTCTATTCTGCAGTCCTCTGGCAGCTATGGAGAGGCAGTGCCGCTCAAAGGAAGCTGCAGTAGCCAGAGCAACTTGCTGCAGGGCTGAGGTGAAAGTTAAATTGTTCCCTCCCCCTGTTTAGCATTCTGTGAGCACCCCTGCCTTTTCACATCCCGCTAGGGAGCCAGCAGCCTGCTCTCAGTAGCAGAGGAAACCACCACAGGGTTTGAATTGGCAGAGCTGTCTTTGCCCAGAGCTCAGTGCTGCAGCAAGAGGCTCCCTTGGCACCTGCTCTGATCCCAGCTGTTGAAGGATCACCCACCTGCTCCAGCTGGCCCAAGAGGGGCCCTTCTTTGGAGCAAGGGCCAAGCTAAAAGAGTCACAGTCCTCCTTTGCTCCTTCCTTGCATGCAAGGATTCGGAGAGAAGATCATCAGGCCAGGATGGTACCAGAGCCCCAGATCCCCAGTCCTGACCTTTTAGAATACGAATGTCTGTGTCTTTCAGTTCCTTTGTCCCTCTCATCCCTCGTGTGGTTTGCAGCTCAGGGATAGCCCAGCCAGTCTGATCTCTGGTCCCTCCTCTTTCTTCAACACGCAGGTAGAGTCCCCCTAACATGGATGAGCAGCTGGGACTCGTCTGCCCAGGAACGTTTCCCTGACAACATGCACCTTCTGTTGCCTCTGTTCTCCTAGCTCACGCTATCCAGAGACAGATAAAACTTGTGTCTCCATATTCCAAAGAAGATAAGCAAGGATTGAATGAGAAACTCATGTGAAAGATTGAGCTTAGCAAGGAGTGTCTTAATTCCCGAGGAGCACGGTGATTTTAGAAGGACGAATCAGTCTGGGTATGATGAAAAGCCTTGGAGCCACCACAGCTGAGTTGGTGTTCCTAATTATAGTCAGCTCACACCACACTGAAATATCAGAAATGTCTGCTCTGCGGCTTCTTCCCTTCCTCCTGCTTTACCAGGCAGCTCCATACACAGGGTACAAACGACATGTTCTGCACAGAAGTTTGAGTTCTTGATTCAAATCTCAGCATCCATGTGTGCTGCAGTTCTGCTCCAGCAGCTCTCCATGCTCTCAGTACTGATACACCTTCCTAGGAAGGTCACAGGCTCTATTCTTGTGTCAGGCTCTGTGTCTGAAGCAGACCAGGTGCTCTTTCAGTGACCCAGGCAAAAAAGATCCTCCTCTATCTCCTCCATTTCTCTATCCTTTACTTTATGAATAGGAGCAGAAAAAATACCTCTTAGCATGGGTTTCTGTCCTGTGAAATGCATAGTGGGAAGCAGTTTCTTCTTCTCTTAGCACTGCTTGGGGGTCTTCTCCTTTGTCTCATCTGGACAAGAATTGCTTGGCTGCTTCTAAAAGCAGCGGTAATGGGATGAGCACAGATTTGAATCCTTTTCCTTTCACTGGAGAGAAAAGGGAATCACCATTTCATCCGGTTGCACAAAACAAGGGCTTGTCTCCAGTTTCCAGAAGAGTGGGCACAGGGAAGGTCCTTTCCACAGTCACAGCTGTGCTGTGCTCCAAGGCCTGGAGCCCAAAGCCCATTTATTCAGTGCAGGGGTGGCTGCAGTGTCCCTCAGGCTGGCTTTGCAGAGGTGCCATGCAGTGCAGGAAGAGGAACACTCCCTTTGCTCGCAGCGTTTGCTGGCTTGGGTGGTGGCTTCCATGGGATTCCTTGGAATGCTCCTGTAGGCTGTGACTGCACAGAGCTCAGGGAGCTGTTGCTGGCAGGAAGAGCAAGCCGCACCTTCCGTGTGGAGGGTGCTGAGTGCAGAAATGCTGAGCTCTGTGCTGTCGGCAGCGTGGTGCCAGCCACTGAGACAGGGTGCTGCTGAACCGCTGCGCCCTGAGAGCTGCAGCACCTCTTGCAAGGAAGGAGGAGGTTTGCATTTGCACAGGGAGGGAGCCAGGCATCTCCATCTTTGGAACAGCACTGGAGGTGAGCTGACTGATGCCAATCTGCTTCAGATGCCAAAGCTGCTTTTAGCTCTGGATTTTTTTTTCACCAGTGTTCTGGAAGTCTTAAAAATGCGTAGGAGGAACTTCAGTGATATGGAGTTTTTAAAAATGCTTTTCTTGTGAGTTGAAATTGAACAGAAGGGAGGAGAAGGAATCTAGAAATATCGTGTACCCTTTCCCTAATTCATACCAAGTAAGGCTGCATAAAAACCTCTGCTGGTTCCTCTCTGCACTCATCTCAGCCAGATGGGCTGCTCTTGGTCTGAGCAAGGCAAAGACCTTTCCCCTCCTCCCCTTCTCAGCTCCTTGAAACTGCACTTGGTCCAAGTCCCTGCCTGGGAATTGCATGGGCCCAGGGAATGGAGTAGGAAATCTGGCTCCTCCAGCTGCTGCTGGACACTGCCTTGATTCTGGAAGGTTTCTGTTAATGGAAGTGCTTGCCAGGTCTGCTCTGTTCCGTGAGTCGTGCTGGAATGCTCTACAGGCTTCTAGCTTATCTGCCATTCATTTATGGACATCTGGTATTGCTAGAATTCAGTGAAATCCTTTTTCCTTGGAACTGCAGCTTCCTGGAATTAGCTTCAAGCGTGGCTGGAGCAGAACTCTGCCTTTGTCTGACGCATTGCTCAGAAGTGGTGTCTCTGAGGCCGTATTGCCCTCCTTTGGAGCGGTCGCCCTTCTGTGCAGGGGATGGGACCCAGCAGGAGAGGGGACTTCACTGCTGGTGCAATACCTTGATATCTACACGGTGCACTGCCCTGCGCAGCAAACGGGGTGAAGGCCTGAACCCAACAACTCCATCTGCCAAAGATGAACAGGTTTTAGTCAAGCCAGAAGGGAGCATGCAACTGAGAACAGCAGGAAGGAACCAAGGGATAGACCTGAAACAAGAGCTTTTATGTCACGCAATAACTTGGTGGCCAGAGGAGTCAATTCCTTTGCTCCACAGGACACATGCAACTGCTAACCTGGCGTTCAGGGAAATCAGGTAATGCTACTGTCCCCTTCCTTCCAATCCTAATCCTGCCACGTCTTCCTCCCTCCAGTTAATGGTAATGTTTCAGACTGTGTCATGTGCACTGTAGAAGAGTGATTAGATATCATTCAGAGAAATCTCAAACTGTGATTATTTTAGATTTCATATTAATTTCAGTGCAGTTACGGAGTTGCTGCTTTGATCAAGCAATATGTAAAGTAATAAAAGATGTTCTCTTTGAAATAAATTTGAACTTCCTGTGCATACACTTAATGGGTATTATCCTGCTCTCTTTCACATTTTTGCCCTAGAAGATTATTAGGGCAAATTCTGTCAGGGTTTTTTTTTTTTTTTTTTCCTTCAAGCTATTATCAGATTTTCTTGAGGGAACCACCCTGAAAGATACTCCTCCAGCAATTCCTGGCAAACTTTCAGACTAGAGCCAAGAGCTTCCCCTGATTTCAATGGAAAATTAAAGATGATGGTTTCACCTAGCAGGATCTTTAATGACCTAGAAACAGCCAATTCTCTTGCATTGTTTTTATATCTCATCAGAAAGTTTTCCATCTACAAAGCTCACAGGAGGCACATTAGGCAGCAAAACAAGCGTGATGCAGAATCCTGAGAACCTGGTGTTGAAAGCAGCTGTGTAAAGCAGTTTTGGAGGGAGTGGACGAGGATTCCTATTCTCAGCAGAGAGAGGAATTGAATTATATTTTACATCCTGGAGAAGTGACCTATGGCCCTAGCCTCCAATAAATAATGCTAAAAAGGCTCAGGCTCCTCCCTCTATCCAGTCGTCTGGCACTCACCCAAGGCAGGGCTAATCAGAGTTCAGTTACGCAGAAAGAGATCGCCACCCAAAACTCTCAGGTGCATGCTGTTATCAATTGTCAGAGCACGGGGCAGCCCAGGGCTCAGGTGTGCCTTGTTAGGAGATCCTTAGCTGGGAGCTGGAGTCCCACAGGAATCCTTGCCCAGCCCGGGGGCAGAGTTAAACACTGGCACCGTGGAACACTGAAGAAAGACCAATGTGAACTGAAGGACCAATGTGAACTGAAGGACCAATGTGAACCGAAGCACTGAGAGCCCTGCCAGAGCTGGGGTTTGCTCCCGGTGGATGCTGTGGGAAATGCTTGGTCCCTGCTTTACCTTTGAGGCCCTGCCCAAACCCTTCCATTACCAGACCTTCCTAACCCCAGCTATAGAAGCACAAGACTTTATGGTTTTTTTTACTGCCACAGTCAATTTGATGAAAATCACACACTTCAGACCTTCACAGATCCAGTCTGCACCAGTCTAAAACCCCACACCAGCAAGGCAGCTGCATGTTCTCTAGGAACCAAACTTCCACCAAGAAAACACTTTTCTCTTAATTCACCATAAACCCACTTTTCCCTTTCAGTCAGTTCAGCTACTGAGAACTTCCATTTTCTCCTCAAAGTCAGATCAATACATGCTCCATGCTAAGACTGAGCTAAGTACAAAATACCAATTCCAAACCCCAAATCCACTCTCCAAACCTCTACCTGCTACAAGCCTGAAAAGAAATGTCTTGGCATTTTATGCTGGTGTTGAAAGCTCTTTGAACTGAAATGTAATTACAAGCAATAGACTGTTCCACTTTTATATCCTTTTGAGGAGTATCTGCATTCCCTGAGCCATACCATGGGATCAGCAGTTTGCTTACAAAGACTGCTCGGATGCCAAGGCGTCGCTGAATTTTGGTGCTGGCCAGGTGAAACATTTTCACATTTACCTGTAACTTCAGCCCTGACCATTTGAAAGGATTAAATAAGTGCAGCACAAGGATGTGTCAGAGAATCCCAGAAGCCTCCTTTCCCACACAAAAAGCATTTTAAGTATGTTTGGAGCAGATTATGCTCAAACTCACCGAGATCAGCTTTGCCTCCTTCCCTCCCACTGCTGCCAGTTTCTGACAGCTTACTGCAGGGTATAATTAGGGATCTAGTTTCTGGTCCTTCTTTCAGGCACGTATCTGCCTCTTTCTTTCTTCCTCCTTCCCCCAAGAAATGGAGTCACTATTTTATTTTGTTTCCTCCCAAGTTCAGCCCTCAAGAAAGTTTTGCCTTCCCCCAGCAGGGGTGTTTTTGAGGGCACACTACTTGTTTCCACTTGTAGTGCAAACTAAAAACGGTAGCATTTTAGATATCCAGTATGACTATTGCACAAAACTGTGTTGTCTGCTGTTTGCCTTTAAATAAATGTGTACACACGCACCCCTGTGTGTGCACACAGATCCCAGCAATACATAAAAAAGCCAAACACATCGCTTGGGAGCTGCTGAAGAGTAGAAGCTATTTATAGTTTAGGTTTTTGATGTTTTAACAGTAATGGTTAAGCACTAACACATCCAAGGACTGCACATTGCATTAAATAACTAGATCACATGGGAAGCATCAGCTTGTCATATCTCATCCTACAGTGTGCTACAAAAAAGCTCTTCAGTGCTTTCTTGAGTAGAAGACATTTCTCCCCTCATTCCCATTTCAAGGCAGAGGCACAATTTCTGCTTCCTTTCCCACAAACAAGCTCCTTTCTCATTGTCCCCTGTTTGTTTGGGCTGTGCTTGCACTGCCGGAGCCCATGCTCAGCCCGAGGGAGCCCTTGAGCTTGCACCGTCCTTCCTGGTGCTCCCCCATCCCTGCTCACGGCTCCCCTTGCCCTGCAGCCACAGGTCCCTCTGCCCACCTGCCTGCCGTGGATGCAGGAGCCATCACAGCCCCAGCAGAGATGCAGTGGTGTCTGGAGAGCCATTTCCATGAGCCTGCTCACACAGCCCCAGCCCTGCAGGCCCATTCGCTGGCCCGGGCAGGCTCCTCAGCCCCCAGCTGCTTGTTGGGCCCAGCTGCCCACATCACCTGGGTGGCCTGGCAGAGCCCATTTCCCAGGGCTGCAGACCAGCTGAGGGTGATGCCACCCAGAGCCCAGCGATCCCAGCCCAATTCCGTTTACCCCAGCAGATGGGACACCAGGCAGCCACCCAAGGCTTTGGGAAACAAGGTTTCTTTGTGAAATGAGTGCCTGGACGGAAAGCAGAGAGGTGAATGCCTGTGCCAGGCTGCCAGGGCAGCTGAGGGAGCATGGCCAGCCTATGGCACGCAGGGAATTGCATTGCTCAGGAAATCCAGAGCATGACAGCCAACGGGGCAAAGCTGTCACTGTCTGCTGCCCAGGTAGGGCTGGAGCAGCCCTCTCTGCACGAGGGCGGTTGCCCTGAGCGGCTCAGACGGATGCCAGTGATACTTGTCCCAGTTACCAAGCTCGTGGTACTCCCTGCTGCATCCTGGGCCCTCCAGGAGCATCTGCATAGCTGTGATGCCTGTTTTGGCCTGGGATGAAGCCTCATCTTCTCCATCCTGGCACCGGGCTTGGACACACCAGCCCATTCACTGTTCTTTTGGACACTCATGTTTCTTATGTCGTGCTAAAACCAATGACCTTCTTAGAACGAACTGGTTTTATTTGCTAATGGAAATGTGGAGTTAGTGAGCCCTCAGCAAGAGAGCGCACGGCGTGTTCAGTCTCATCTGGTGCTGGGGACCATGACAAGGTGACTTAGAGGAGGGCAGTGGCACAGGTAATGCTGATGCAGGGTGGAATCTTGGCAAGTGAATCCCAACATTGCAAACCTCATGTGAGCGTGGCAGAAAATAGATGTGCCCCCTGATCTGCAACCCAGCCAAGCAGGACGCGGCAGCAGGGACGCAGCAGCATGGACTCAGAAGCAGTGTGGGAGACCATGGGAACACCTGCGTGCTGCTACCCCGGTTTAGAGGTGGTTCTGTTTCAGTCCTGTGCTGTCTAAGGAACCATATTAAAGCTTGCATAGCCCCTAATCTCCTTCTCTTTTTCCCTGTGTCCTGACCATGCTTTTAGAAAATGAATTTATGTCTCCATTGACAGCAAAGCTTTTGCTGGGACTCCTTGTCTTCCCCTGCTTTTCCTCCTGATTACTGCTGCGTGTCCAAAGAAATCTTTGTGTCAATCCCCCCTGAGTTCTCCCTTTCCCTTACTCAATTATCTCTTTGCTTCAAGTTTAAGCATGAAATCTCCTTGTAGCCCAGCCTGATTTCTCCTTGCTGCCAAGAGCAGCCAGGGACATTGACTGGAGCAGGGCTCCTCAGGAAGCCTGCACCTACATGGATGAGATGGTTGTCACTGCTGTCCTGGATGTCCTTTCCCAGGACTAAGCAGCATTTGCTCAGTCCCATGTGTTGATTTAGCAACATGCTCAAAAAATGAGGCTGTTTTGGATCTTTACTGCAAAGTGTGGTTAATACAGACATTTGGGGAAGCAGTTCATTTGATGTGCCCCACATCATTGTCAGGCAGCACCTGGCTCATCACTGGAGTGCACAGGTATGAGAGAGGCCTGGTGAAGATGAGCACCAAGGCACTTTGGAACACGTGCCGAGCCCTTAGTGCTGGTGATGAACGGGTGCTGCCAGTTTTAAACTCCATTCAAGGCCATTGGTAGTGGGTCAATAAAGGTCCCGACTGGGGTGCTTTCAGTAGAAGTAGGAGCTTTAGGCTATTCATATAAATTTAAATGCTCTGTCCCTTCATGGCAAGGTGGGCAGGGCCCTCAGTATGTGGATTGGCTAAGCTCAGGGAATTGGTGGGATGAAAAATACTTACACCAGACCAAATGTAGGGCAAATGAATGTCCAGCAGCACTGATGAGGAGCCAACGAGTGAGCACTTCACTGCAGGCTCTGTGCCAGGCAAACTGGTCTTTGTCTTGGTCAGCCTAGAGATATCAGGGAGGCTGAAGCACTGCCGGTGTTGTGGGTGCCAGGGTGCTGTGACATGCCCGTGGGCGACTCGCCCAGGGCGGCTCGCTCCATTCGCGGGGGTCTTGCGGGGCAGGATGCTCCCCGAGATGTGCAAGGGGAGCATCCCCGGGGACAGGGCGGGGGCGCCTTCCTCCCCCTCCCCT
>VZRN01004248.1:1142830-1162265 GCA_013397935.1 Dasyornis broadbenti | reverse complement strand
GCCCAAGGCGGCGCTGATCCTGGGCACCTCCATCCTGGAGCTGATCGAGCTGCGCCTGCCGCTGGGCACCACCGGCTTCCGCATCACCCTGGCGCTGTCCGCGCCGCTGCTGTACTGCCTGCTGCGGGCCATCGGCACCGAGGGCGCCGGGCAGCTTCTCCTGCCGCCGCAGCCGCCGCCGCAGCACCGCGCCGCCGCCGCCTTCCTCGCCACCTGCCTCGACCTGCTCGACAGCTTCTCCCTGCTGGAGCTGGTGCTGCAGCCCGGGCGGCCGGCGCCGCTGCCCGCCCCGCTGCGCTACCTGCTCATCGCCGTCTACTTCCTCTGCCTGGCCTCGCCGGTGCTGTGGCTGTACGAGCTCAGCGCCGCCCGCCCGCCCGGCGCCGCCCGCCTGGCCCTGCACCTCCTGCTGCCCGCCGGGCTGCTGGACGCGCCGCTGCTGGCGCTGCGCTGCCTGCTGCTCCTGCGCTACCAGCAGCCGCTGTCCCTCTTCATGCTCAAGAACCTCTTCTTCCTGACCTGCCGCGGCCTGGAGGNCCACCGCCCCCGCCGCCGCCCCGCTGGCCCACGGGCTCTCCGACGTGGACGTGGGGCCCCACGGCTACGTGAACGCCTTGGCCGTCACCGCCCAGGGCTGAGCCTCCCTGGCCGCCCCCGGAGGGGCTCCCGCCGCCTCCGGGCCCGCTCCCGGCAGAGTCTCTGTCTCTGCGTTCTGCTCAGGTTCCCTCTGCCGTGGCCGAGCAGGGGAAGGGGACGTGGGCTTCCCTGTCAGACTCCCGCTCCCCTTGTCCCTTCCTCATGGACAAATCCAGCAGCGGAAGCTCCGCACAAACCCGACTACCTGCAGGAGCCTACGGATGACACTTGTCCCCAGAAAACGCACCTGCCCTTCGTGACAAGACTTCTTCTAGTGCTTTTGCCTCTCCACTGTCTGGAGGGTCCCACTCTTCCCCTCCCTCCCAGGACATTGTGCTGCTTTGTGACCATGAAGGTTTAGTTTTTCCTTTTCCTCCTGAACGGGGACCAGCGCATTTTATCCGCTCCTTTAAGAACTCCTGCTGACCACAATAATGAGATGCGAGAGGGGCCTGACCAGCAGACGTTGCCTCCAGGTACGGGAAGGACAGAAGGAAGCACGCTTTGGTTTCCCTGGGTCTTGCAGAGCTGCTGCCTCTCTTTCCCAGGCCTTTGCAGCCCAGCTAAGGAACCTCTGGAAGCACGCTGGCCACCTGGTCACTTCAAGCCCATGAGCCACCGTCTCCTAGCCAAAATGTCTACCTCTGTGCTTCAACTTTTGCATCTTACATTGACTTCACATGCTAAAGAAACCGATCCAGCATGGACATAAACCAGGGCTTAGGCCCCATTTCATAACCACCAAGACATTTATTTCTGGTGAGAACAGGGTTTACAGCAGCCTACTGCTGGCATCCCCAGGTGCTGGGGCTCTCATTTCTCTGTGAATATGCATGTTTACGGGATCAGCGTTGGTTTTCTTTCACACAGAGTGTAGGGTCTTCCTTTACACAGCCAGAAAGGCTGGAAAATTTCCTCTGGCTCCCTTCCATGCCTGCTTGAGAGAGCAGAGATGGGGCTAAGCCTGCAAAGCCCCTTCTCAAAGAGCAGAGCAGAGGATGCTGGCACTGCTCAGGGTGGGCTCCATGCTCAGTGAACCTCACCTTTCAGCACGGAAAACAAAGTGCTGCTGGAGCCCTCGAGGCAGAGGGGCTCCCGAGCTTTGGTGCAAGCCTGTGGATCAGCATCCTGTCCTCTGTGTGCATGTGGTTAGGGTAGGTGGGGAAAAATTGTTAGTAACCTCTCATACGAACAGTTTTCTTTGGTTTTAAGCTCCATGAATGTTTGGTGGGGTTAAGGCCTGCTCTTCTGCCTGGCTGCAGCTGCTCCTGAAACCAGCCCTGTGGAAGCAGGAGCACAGAGGCCACGTTCGGAGGAAGGACTTTGACCCTCCCAGGCTTATATTTTGTTACCTGGGCAAGGCTGCAATAATTGTGAAAAATGACAGTTTCCTGTCATGAGGGTTTTTTTTCAAGCTGTCCTGATGGGAAGGGCAATTAAAGCGCAACCAACTGCTACCCAGAGCCCACAGCAGGACTGCAGGCGCAGCCCAGACTTCTTCCGCACACACCTTCATTCTTTCCTTCAGGGCTTGGGCTTCAGAGCCTCTGTCCCACCTTCCTTTTCACAGAGTGGGATCAACTGCCTGCTCCGGTGGACTGCTACAACAAAATGTTTACAGTCTGGTAACTTCCAGCTCCCAGAGGCAGAAGTGGGGCTGCCATGGGGCTCTCCTCCCCCAGCTCTTGGTAGCTGATGGGTTTTGAGGGGCTGGAAAAGCCCCCAGAAAAGATGGGTCAATAGTGCTGTTCTGTTCAGAAGTGCAGCTAGGATGGGTGACTTGCTGCTCTCCTCACGCCGAAAGGAGAGCTGGCAAAAGCTAGGCTTACCTTTCCCACCAGTGCTTTATTTTTAACCTGAGCCCTTACACGGGCAATTGTGTGAATTTTGGCCAGTGGCCTTTCTCTTCGGTAACTTCTTCTTGTCTGGACAATCTTGGTGCTGTGAGTGACTGTGATTGTAAAACTTGGTACTGTGAACTTTTCCTATGTGATGTGAAATGTGTCGAGGGGATGCTAAGTTCCTGGCCAAAGGAGGTGTAATTACAGGTATATTATGCTTGTACAGATATTTGTTTCCTTGCACCTTCCTTTTCCAACATTAAATAGAGAGTAAAAGCTCAGAAATAATTATTCAAGAGAGAATAAGGTGACACCTGAACCTAGGACTACTCCACTCTTCAGTCAAACAGCTGAAGAAAAAAAAAAAATCCCCAACCAACCAACTTTGCCAAAAACAAGAAGAAAAAAAAAAAAAGCTTTTCATCACCAAGTATGTTTTGCTGCTCCTATGGCCAAGTTCCAAATAGCACCTAAGTGCTAATCCCTACTACACTGAAGCCTGAGCATAGTCGAGACATCAGAAGAATCACAGCAGAATTACTAACAAGTCTTACTTCAGTACCCCTTCATAGCACATAACAAAGTTGCTGTTTCAACAGTGAGTGCCTTTTTCCAGTTAGGATGTTTTTGAGAAAAATGGCATATTTGAAATTTATCTGGCCGTGGCATATTTAAACCATTAGCGGTGATCCCACAGCTCAAATCTGTCTGTGAATGAAAAGGTTGCCCGGGACAGATGAGCCTGCAAAATGACACTTCTGTTGCATAGAATTCCTTTGTAGAAGTTGTTGTTCTTTGTGGTGCCATGGTTTCTAGGTTGTTAGGAAATGTGCTGTTTGGAGAGCGTAAAGCTCTTGTAGTTGGCTGTACAGAAGCCCCCTTGCAACTAAAAGGGCAGCTCTGCTGCTCCTGCAATTACTTACCATGAAAAAACATTTAAAGATCTTCAATGTCGTGTTTATAAAGCCTTCTCCTCCTTTTGAATTCCCTTCTCTTTGGTAATGGAGCTCTTGCTTCCATTTAAACCCTTCTGCTGCGCAATGGATCCGTTTGCAGAGCAGAGGGATGGTGGCAGCATGAAGTGCACACACCACCTCTCCCAGCACACCCTGCACAGCTCCTGTACGCTCTGCCAACACTGAATTACCGGTCCAGGTCAGCAGCACTTTGCTGAATGAAATTGTGCCATGCTAGGACACAGGTCCCTCGGGATTCTGTTGCGAGCCTCGTAACACAACTCAGTTGTTTAGCATTTTATTACTCTTTGTTTGCTATCCTGACAAAACAGATGACCACTCCCAGGAGGGGAAACTGAAGTATGAGCTAAGGCCTGTGGCTGATGGACACTTGGCATCCCCCTGGCATTAATCAGAACTTGTATTTTTTAAAAAGCAAGATTGTTAAAATAAAATTAGAAACTTGTGACTGATTTCGCTCCTTTTTTTCCTCCTTTGAGTCTTGCTGGGCCATTCAATTTTGTATTGAATAGGGACCAACAGATGCATTAAAGTTACTTGTTCTCCTCGTACTGGATTACTGAAATAGTGTCTGAATCTTCCCCTCAAACAAACTTTTTGTAGTGAAAGCAAATTCCAAGAGCTCTAACACCAAGGGAGTTATTTGAGAACGGAATGACTAAGGCAAGGAAATTCAGATGACACTTCTGAGCTTCCTATTTAAGTGATTTATAGGAATTTATACCACTTGAAAAAGACTCATGGGAAAAAAAAAAAAATCACATGTTAATTGCTGTAAGATAAAAGAAACTTTTAGAAGTGGGATCATCAAGATGGCAATTACTCACATAATCTGGGAAATGGGTTCTCACTGGAGAAGCATTGAGATCACAGCTGCCTCTTGCTTAGCTCCTGTTGGGTTAGATTGGATTCCTGCTGGAGCAGGAAGGCTCCCAGTCTAAAGTTTGGCTCTCTGCAGGGACTGTCCCTTTATTATCAAGCTGTTTGAAGAGTCCTGCCTCACGGAGCAGTCCTGCATGGAAACTGCAAACATTTCCTTTAACACCTGTTTGAAGGGATGTGCACTTCCCATGGGTGCAGGCCCTCAGCTCCATCCAAAGCTCCATCCTCAGCTCGGCTTTGCAAGAATGTTTTGACATTTGAGCCAGTTCAGTTCTGGCCCAGTTTTGCCTCAGATTTCTGCAACAAATATTAGGAACTTAACGTAAGGAGCTAGGCAGAATTGAGGACACGGAAGTGTTTAAGTAAACATCTCCAAAATATATTCTTGGTTTTTAATTTAAGGAAAAAACTCCACAAGTTGGACACAAATAAAATTATAAAATATACTCAATACAAAATAAATTTCCAGTCCAAAAGAACAGATTCTTTTCTGAGACATCAGATTTTAAAAAAAGCCGAGATAAAATTATTGTAAGACTTTCTGACAAGTAAACTGAGGTGCGCAGGAAGACAACAAGTTTGTCTGAAGACAATGGAGGAAGGCCTGGATATATTTACCTCTCACAGGTTGTTACCCAGGGGACTGCAGAAACAGTGATAATAAACAGGGTAAATGCCAGCCTCAGCTAGTCTGGTACCAGTCAGTGCCACCAGGGCCAACATGGCATCACAGCTTTTTCTAGTGCATCCAGCCTGTTTGAAAAACTCCTGGAACTGACAGAGTTACCAGCACTGCTCCTGGAAGATGAACCCCTCAGTCCATTCAGGATTTTACTGCCATTAACCTGAGCTACCTGTGCTTGGGCTTAAACCCACACAAGCACATCTCAGTCATTTTTGCTCAGCCTCCCCTCAGGCAGATATAATTTCTTCTCTAAAACAGCATCTGCTGAAGCGACACTTTTTTCTCCTCCAAAATAGTCTTTCATTTCCTTGTGTGCCACTATCTGTATCTTCAGTTCACATCTTCCTGCTGCTAAGATATCGCCAGCGTGTCACGGAATACACCAGATTCCCTGATTCTGTGTTCAGCCCCACATTTCTTAAAACTGTGTAACAAACCGAAATTCCATTTTTTGGTCTTCTCTTTGCCTCCCTGCTGCTTCTGGTTTTCGAGCACATACCTCCCAGTAGGGAGGTAGGAAGTGTTACGGAGACAATCAATTAAAAAATTTATCCCACTTATTCTCACTTACTCCACTTGATTTCTGAATGACCACAGAAGTGCAGCTGCAAATGAATAGATCAGCGGGAAAAAAAAAATAAAATCTCCAGGCACGTGTATCAAACAGGCAGAGACAGCCCTAATCTAGCCGAAATTTAAGGCACACATCTTTAACACAGTATTTACAACAAAATGTTTAAAATGTGTACTAAAATGGCAACGCAAGTCTTACCATGTTATCTAAACCTATTTTCTAAACCCTGCCTGTGACTTTTATCCAGTGCAATAGAATCAGTACAGCTGGAGGGCATTTTGAAGGCACGAGTGGATGAGCCATTGTAATTTTTCTGCCATCCATCACTGAGGATTCAATGTAATGCCCTTCTCCAAGGAGCGGAACCACTGCCTGCTCTCTCACAGGAGTGGCTGATATTTGTGCCTTCTCTCCGCAGCGACTGGAAGCAACATTCCACGTCTGCTGGGCAGTGCTGCATCCCAGCAGCACACGGGCAGATCCCATCACTAAGTCATTTACAACACAAGGACAAAGATGGTGTGGAAATGCAGTCTCAGGACTCTGCATGGGACCACCTTCCATCCCTGTATTTCCAACAGAGCAGGTCCCACATAGAACCTAGCAGTCCTCCAAAGACTGGTCAGTGTCCGTCACCTCAGCGGGATAGCTCCAGTTAGAGCTCCTCTGAATGTCCTGGAAAAACAGCTGCTTCTGGAGGCTTTTTAGACTGTTCAAGACCTCTGGAGAGAGTTCATGGAAGCCCACCTGTTTTTCCTGATCATCCTCCTCCTCTTCCTCCTCCTCCTCGAGAAGGTCCTCGGGAGGCAGAGGAGAACATCTGGAGATGTAGCCCTGGTCTGACTGCACGGACTGTCTTTGGTCTGTGCACTGCTCATCAAAGACCAGCTGGTGCTGCTTGTCAGCCTCCCCTTGGCACAGACAGGGCTCGGAAGGAATGACACTCTGCTGGTAAAGAGGGTACACGAGTCCATTCAGATGGTCACTCAGGTCAGCTGAGAGGTTTGCAGGACTCTGGTCAGCGACTGCTGAAAGCTCTGAGTCACTGTGGAGGATGATGTTGTTCCTCATGGGAAAGCTTGTCTCCAGAAGAGGAACTCCTTCCATGCAGTCCTCATTACTCAGCACATGATGACTGACTGTATTTCCATCTTCCCTGGAAGAGACTGGCTCCACTACCTGAACTCGAGGAGCCTCAGCCACAGGAAGGACCACAGTGTGAGAAGCTGAATCCCCACATGGATTAAGTTGAGGCTGCACTTTGCAGCCTGGACTTTCACCTTCATGCATGTGGAGGTCAATGACGTAACAGCAGCTGGGGTCAGGCTCCTGGAGGTGCAGCTGGTGTTTCACAATTCCACCCGGCTCACTCAGCAGTGAATCCACCTGGCTCTCTCTGTTTAGGGAATGCAGCTCTTCATCACTATCCAGGCAGATGGTTTCACTCTCAAACCAGTCTGGGTGCTCAGTCTGCCAGTTCTTGAACTTCTCTATGGCCTCTTTCAACTTCCTCCCACTGGGGGCATCGCTGTAATTTTCGGCTGTGATTTCCTGGATTCGATGGATCCGCCCAGGTTCAAACTTCTCCAGATCCTGAATCCGAAAATAAATATCCTCAAACTTGTCCATCAGCTGGTACCTGGATGTGACATTGAACAGATCAGGTATATCTCTCTCGCTACTTATTCCCTCGAAGTAGCAGACTATGTACATTCCAAAACAGGCTGGCTTCTTGAAATCTGGCAGGATCAGATTCAAGGCTGGGGTGAACAGGTCTCCCACTGGCTTTTGCTGATCTTGCTTGAGACACACAGGCTCGCTGCCCAGCATGGCCTGCCACTTGGCCTGGGTGCCCCGAGAACACAGGATGATGATTTTTGAAGCCAGGTCCTCCATTTCCTTCTTCTGCCGCGTGAGCCAGGGTAAGGGCCCCAGCTCCGAGATCTGATGGTCCTCCAGCAGATCCAAGGCCACAGCAGTGCCACAGACCGTCATCAGGAACTCGGCAAACTTCAGCACCACGTCCACGTAGAGCACGTGGTCAGCAGAGTACACAATCCAAACCTTCCGGGGCTTCAGGGGCGGCAGCGAGAGCTCGGTGTATGGCGCTGATGCAAGACAGAAAAATGTTAATTCCAGCCACATTCCGAAAACTCAAATGGTGTGAGTCAGCACTAATCAGCACAGGAGGGTATTAACAAAACTTTTAAGTTTTAATGCTGTTTTGGCAATGTATGTGGACAACATCTCATTGGGTAAATTTAATATGAAAGTACAGACACAGGGAAGCTGTGATTTATAGCAATGCCCAGATGATTCATCAACTTTTACCTCACAGAAATAATACAGCAGCTCCAAGAGGTTTGCAAATATTGCAGTATTCTCTGGCGGGGAGCTGAGTGCACCCACCCCAAACCAAGCTCCTATTGCTATGGCCTAGATGATCAGCAAAGGCTCTTTTGCCAGTACAGCCTCAGCTGAGTCTAAAGTCTCACCCCACATTCCCATTTGCAATGGGAAGCCTCCCATCTGACAAATACAGCATTTCAAATTCCATATACAAAGCTTCTTCTAGCTAAACAGGAAGATGCTAAGGCTACCTTTTGGTTTCAAAAAGCATCTATAGAGTAGCTGGAGCCTACAAAAGCCCCTTCTGGGCAACTGTGTGAGACCCGCAGCATGCACGACAGGAGCTTGATAAAACACAGGTGACATCTTACCAGCTTGCAAATCGTTGTGGTTGCATTTCCCTCGTCGGCGTCCTGGAAGAGAGAAAGGCACTGTCAGTTCTGAAAACATGAAGTAAGATTAAATGCTTAAAATCACACCACCTTCCACAGATTAGGTTAAAAAATAATCTTTAACTGTGTAGGGAGATAAAGCCATGGCAAGGGAGAAGCCTAATAAAAAAACATGCTGAATGAATAAAGGCTCTTCCACAGCCAGTTCTTTATGTATTTTTCCTTTGAGAGGAGACAGGATGCACTCAAAATGAACTTTCACCATCTCCCCAAAATCCAGGCAGTATCAAGTACAGAACCCCCAACTGTTCTGCTGCCTCTCTTTACGGAAAAGGGGCTTTTATAAAGGTGGCTTTTTCTTAAGAAGCTTTTCTGAAGAGGCAACTAAAATATCCCCAGCTACATCTTATCTGCAAGACTGATGTTAAGAAATTTTCCAAAAGATTACCAATTGTTCCTCTCGTGTCAAAAGAAAACAAGCCAAGCAGTGAGTTACACAGCTTCCCTGTGATAACTGCCTCATGGCTGCAGCACACAAGACTAGGAATTAGTCCTTAAGTACCCAATTTTCCAACTTGCTTGATGCCAACCTCTATGTCCTGTACTTTTTTTTCCTTCCAATTCAATTGAAAAACCTTATCCAATCTCAAAATAGTATAAAATTAATTTTGCAGAGGCTTTGGGCCTAAGAGGGAAGACTACAGTGTCGATAAACAGGAAGTCGATAAACAGTTCTGCAAAACTCTTATGCAATGCAGGAGAAAAATAAGTGCAAAGGTATCTGCAGGAAACAAAGGGCTGAACTACGAAATTCCTTCTTCCCCTCATGAGCTCTGAAGTGCTACGCTCATGGAGTATCAGACAGGATAACCCATGGCAGGCCACTCATCTGGTGGATGGTATTGAGACACTGCAAGTCCTGCAATGCACAACAGAGGAATGTGCTCACATAGGCAGTATCTCAGTGGCAAGGCATCAGAACAGCAAGGAACAGAACAACAACAGGAAGAGGTACAGAAGGAGGTAAAAATACGCTTTAGCACTGAATTTTTTCTTCCTGGCTGGTCTGAGTCTTACCTGCTCGTTTTTTAGTCATACACAGCACAGCTGCTATGACTGAGCCCACCAGTAACACAGAGATGCCTGTGATACACCAGTAGAGCCATATCATCGTATCATCTGCAAAACAAGAACACTCCTCAGACACTGCCCTGCACAAACAGCTTCACCACACAGCACGAGGCTCTTGAGCAGCAGAGGCCAAGGGAGGAGGACCCTGGCTGTGCTGAGCAGACCAGTGCTTCCCCCTTACAACACACCGCCACTTCTCCAAACCAACTCCTGCTTTCATGATGCTGCTGTACACCATAAACTTGCTCCGCACAAACAACCATATGTGCAGCACACTGCAAACACAGATCAAGAACCTTCCTCTAAATAGCAATGTTTAGCCAGCTTTGACAGGCATGCCGCCCATGTCCTGCATGTTCATGTAATCTAGTTAAAAAAAAAAATTTAAAAAACATCATTTTTGGTCATTAATTTCAGTTTACAGGTGTTTTTATTTTTTTTTTTTTAATCTTGGGCAAAGCAGATCCTTACAGGTGTTGCAGCCAAAAAAAAGATGTCAAATCATTATGCACAAGCTATCTTGACATTCATAAAAATGAATATATGCAAGCTATTCTCTCCAAAAGCTGCTTTATATTATGCAAATTTTTTAACACTGAGCAAAGTGACAGAAAGTATTTTATATTAAGACTCTTCTTGTCAAAACTGCTTCTCAAAGAATTCTGTGCAAGTGAAGTGTCTCTATAAAAATTGCTCCTTAAGGTTCACACTGCATACTAATACTTGCCTCATTAAATCATGGTGAAGTCATTCTCAGCACAATTAATTCTGAACTCAGTAAAGTAATTTTTGACACTAAGCTCTCATCTCCATCACAGAGATTTACTGGCACATATTGGTTATGACACCTGGCTGGCTGAGCTTGGGGGCTCATGAGGGACCGTGACCAAAGAAATGCCCAGGCCCTTAAGCCCTAAACTCCTCATCCCTCATGAGACAGTCCAGACCAAGAGCATTGTTAGGGTTTGAGGTCTCCTTGCTCTTTGTTGGTTTAGTGTTTGTTACCAAGTGGTTGCCACGTGCTCATTTCCGCATCCTCTGAGGTTTCAGCGCGAAGCTTTGGTGGTTTCTGCAGACCACATTACAAAATGGCTGTTAACAGTTCAACTACCACCAGCTATGGCCTTGTCTACTTCACTGTTTTCAAATACTAAAAACTTTTCAACAGGAACACTTCCTGCCCATTGCATCATTCCCAGGAAGGGTCATTTCTTATTCTACACAAGAAGAAAAGAGCAGCAGGAAAAGTTTCAGGGTATTGGAAGAACTTCTTACCCGATGGTTCTGTACCTGCAAAAGACAAGAGGTATGTTAAGAATTTAGTTCTCAGCTGTAAAACAACGGGAATCTAATTTACAGAAAAGTGGTTCTCACTTGGAACTGGTTCACATGGGATGAAAGCAGAGTGTCTCAGACAGTCTGTGCCACAGTTTGTGAAGAACGGCTGAATCTGCAGTTGAAATGAATTCAGACAACAGAAGTTATTCTTAAATGAAGTTCTGTTCCCTGATTTACTTTCTCCCTGCCTCAACATTCCCCGTATTTTAGCACAGAGACACAGAGTTCCTACTTCCCTTCAGAAAGCACAATAAACAAGACTAATCAGAATTCTTACACTATGCATTAAGAAGGCTGTGAGCACCGGAGGTTGCACACCTGCCATTCCCACTCCGTAGTCTCTGATTTGGCAGCCCTAAACTAAGGAAAAGCCACTGACTACTGAGAATAGCTATACAGAAAAATTGCTCTTTCAGCCATAATCATTATTTCCCTGATGGAGGTAATTGGAGATTAGCCAATCTCAGAACAAAACACTGGGAAAAAACCCCTAACATTCCTCAGCTGCTCATGCCTTGTTTGTGAGGAAGGACACAGGGACAACAGTGCGGTCCCACCTGTATTTTGTAGCTGCAGCAAGCTTTGATGTTCTTCTCTATTTTGACTGTGACATTCACTTGCTGTTGCAGTCCATCCTGCAGAAATCAGATGCAAGTTATAAGGGAAGGAAGAAAACTGAATAAAAGCAGGAAAAGAGAAAAGTTGGCGTGAGAACACGGAGGGGTCCAAAAAAGCAGCAGCAGCTACTTTTTTTCCCTTTGAACAAGAAGCCCACAGAGGGCAAAATGGGTAAAGAATCTGGCCACCATGACGTCAGGTGTCCTGTGTGAGACGTGGTAATACAATGAAAGCACTACAATGAGACACTCATATTGGAAGAATATAAGAATATATTGGAAGGGAGACCTTTCTTATATTCTTATATATATACACTTTGAGCTTCTCAGCAATACAGACTGCAAGACTTACAGAAACTGATTCTCAGCTTGAACGAAGCATCTGTTATTAAATCGCCGATTCTTTTTCTAAAAAGTTTAATTAACACCCTCCTGTGATCATATTTGATATAGTACTTCAATGATTTATTTAAACTCTGCACCTCAGTTTTGGTTAATTTACTCAGTCTTAGCTCCCCAGGCACTGGCTTGAAAAAGGTAATAAAGCCCAGACAGTTAAACATCAAATTTGACTTTGCAGATCTTTATAGGCTGCCTCATGCATTAAAAAAACCTGTTTTAAAATCTTTTACCCACCAAATTCCTGGAATAAAATTCCTCTTTCCAAAGACAATTAAAAATCTATAAAAATAATTCCTTGAAAACTGTTGTTCAAATGTTCTGGTTTAGCAACCACTTCAGCTGTTTGCCTAAATGAGCAGAGAAGGTGTGACTTAGGAAGGTCATTACCTGCGTGAAATCACGTGTGATCATTTCACACTTCTTCTCATTCAGGTAACTGGCCACGTGAATTTGGTATCGGGCTGGCTCCACCCATGAGTTGAAGCTCACGAGCAGAGTTGTATCATCAAGACTTTCACCCCGGATCCTGGGCTCCCACAAGCTCCCTGGAAGGAGGGAAGATATTCCCGAGTTTCTTAACTGTCAAATATTCCAACGGAGTGCCCATGTCTACGTGACTCAAAAATTATTACCTGTCTTTATACATGGGATGGTTCTTCTCATCAGAGAATCCCTGCAGTCTGCAAGAAAGACGACAGTGCCTGGTCAGGAACATTGTACTTCCATTCAGGAAAAAACTGCATTTTCTCATCAGAAGCCAGCCACCTAACCAAGTTCTCCTAAATGAGTAGACACCTCTGCTCAAAGGGAGCAAAATTCTGTAGAAGAACAGTACTGGTTTCTCAGTGTGTAAACCCTTCACTGAAGCAAAGGTGTGGTTTGTTTTACTTTTCAGAACAGAGAAAATATTAATGAGACTTAAAACATACCACACTTACTAGTTCAGCAATATCTGAGAACCCTTGCTCTTGTAAGACTTGTGCTGAAAGGGTCACAAAAGTGGAATTAAAACTTCACGTTCATCCCCACACCTTGTAATCCCACCACAGCAATAGGTTTCTCCAAAAGCATTCTGACATAGGAAAATTAGGAGGCTGGAATCTTTCTTGATCCCAAAACACTCTTCCACATTTCTAATTCGCTTTTTTTAGCCGATTGGCACTGCTCTTTGGGATTTCCTTCAGAGCCAAATCCAGGGTTACACAGTCAACATTTAGCAGTGTGGGATTTACAACTCTCAGCCTTAAATTATGTCTCTCCTCCAGGGTTTGGCCAAAGGAAAAGGAACAACTCCCTGCTCAAGGCCTAAGTGAACTGAACCACCTCTTACCAGGCATCGTGAGAGACGTGGACTTGCAGTTGTAGTCTCCATTTACCCCCAGTTTGGGCAGGTGATACACAGTCACTTGGTACGTCTGGCCAGGTTCCACTTCAAAACGGTCAAAAGTGAAATTCCACTGAAAACAAAACACATCCACAAGGACTTTAAAGGAGAACGTTGCTTTTTAAAGGCACTGAAATTAGCAGCTGACTTGGCCCTGTTCCACCGTGCTCCCTCATCCCATATAACCCTTTTCCTGAAGCCTGACTACAAAAAATTGGAACTCAAGTGCATTAAATATACCTGTCTCTTTGTCTGTCTCAGTTCTTCTGTTTGGAATTCGTTTTTTCTTGGGATCTTTGAGCTAATACAACAGTTTTATGCCAAATCACTGTGTGGAGCTTCCAGCAAATTACATTCTGAACTGAAAGGAGATTAGACTAGCATATGCAGTTTCAAGATGGAAATTTCAGTCTAGTATGAATCTTGCAGCACTGTGCAAGTGCTAAGCATTTAGAATTGCATTTATACATATGTAGCTCTGTGCCTGCCCGTTCCATACGTATTTTCTTGAATCTATACTGCTTTCTGCATCAGCAATGCTGTGCAAATTCTGGGAGAGGCATTGCCTCCCAGGCCAGCGGTATGTGGTGAGGTAACTATGGCCAAACCCAGCGTGGTAAGGAATGAACTCCAGATTCCTGTAATATTGTTTATATTCCTTACTGTTGTGGGTGCTCTCCTGATGAGTGTCCTAGAAGGAGCGTAAGCTGAAGGGCCACCCCCAAGGTTGGTACTTTCCTCCACAACGAGAAAGCAAAAGAAAGAAGTGGAAACAACAGAAGAGTTGAGTTAAAAAGCCACAAAACAGCATGATCTCGAGCAGAATGCAAAACTCCTTACAAGTATTTGCTTTAAGCAACTTCCAGAGTGATGACACGTGCTAAGAGCAAGGCACTAAGAGCAAGCATTCTTAAAACCTGAAGGATGGGAGGAGGGAAAGAGAAAGAGGAAATGACAGCAGACCTCAAGTCCAGCACCTTGGCTGTTTCAAATCTAAGCAGTCTGTAATTTTTAATAACCCTGCCGTAAGACAGTGCAAGCAGAAACAAATCCTTGGACTAGAAAACGTAAACAGGAGCCCTTTGCACTCACCCGGCCTCCATCTGGACGGACCTGAAGAGGCAAATTGTTCTGGAAGTCAAACTGGGCACAGATCTGCTGATTGCTGTTCACCTGCATCACGGCGAGCTCTGCCCCTTCCAGACAGCGGATGCTGGCTGCAGGGACAGAGGGACAGGTTCATCTTTCCATCTCCTGTGCACACGGAGAGGCTGCAGCCCCCACAGAGGTTACCACTGGGCCACAGTCTCACTCCTTTCAGGTGCTGAGGGTCCCAACACAAAGATCAGCGGCCATGGACAGGTGAGCATGCAGGGCTGACTAACAGCACTCTCAGCCTAAAGGCTGTCCTGCATGGCAAAGCTACATCTGTGCAAAAGAAGGAGCAGAGGGGAAGGCAACTGCGCTCTCCACACACCCTGGCAGCTCCCTGGGTTCAGTGTCTCTTTAGCTCTGCCTCTCAAAGCTGCTTTGTGCAGTTTGGGTGCCAAAGCAAACACGCCTTTATTTTGGTACACACGGTCCCAGTGGGGGAGTTTACAAGCACAGCTGAATGAAATGGTTGGGTCACTGAGTCACACCTGCTTCTACACTGCCAGAGCTAGAGATCACAACTCTCCAGCCCTCAGACACAGGCCCTGCAGAAGGGAGAAATGAATGTGTTTAATTCTGTCTTAAATCAGTGCAAAACTTTGGGCAGGAGTATGCAAGGGAAGCATCATTTACAGACAATCAAAGGTATGTGGAGAGTGCAAAAACCTGACTTATTGGTAGTCATTTAGGCTCCCACACTGAGACAATTATTCCTTTATCAAGACACACAAGGACGAGATTACACTCACCAAATAAACAAAATTAAGCTGCCAACCTCTCAAATTTCCAAGATCTGCTTTCACTACCAGAGCAATCAAAGGCTTGAAGTCATAATTCTCCTTGCTATCCTTACTAGATCACACCTATTTCCTCTGCTCCATGTTCAAATTAAACAACCACCACTTACCATCCGTGGCCACTTTCCACTCTATCTGAAGCACGGGCAGCAGTTTTCCATCCTCCTGACGGAAAACATCTGAAGAGACATGGAGGCTGCTTGGAGCAGAAGGAGTCCATGCAGGAACCTGCAGCCAGCTTGACTCCATGCAGGTGCCTGTCCAGCAAATGAAAACCACATCAAGAGTGGGGCTGAGGAAGCTCTGCTTAATTACAATTGTGGTCTGCTCTCTATGTCCCTTTTTTAAATCTAGTTCATACACTAATTTTTCATCAAGTACTATCCATAATGGCTTGTAACGAATGTTTACTGGCAAACTTGTCCTAAAATTCCCATTTCTTTAAAGACTGACAATCCCAGCTTTAAACAGGAACTAAACAAGTTGGGTTGGGTTCTACTCACGCCACTGCCAAACTCTATCCCAAAAAAGACATAACTTTCCATTCCTCTTCTAGCTGGAGCTAATAATGGATCAAACTGGAAGCTCACAAAGCAAAGCATGATAGCAGTGTTTCCCTTTACAACTCTCTGATTCTGGTAGGAAAAACAACGTATGAACCCAGTTACATAAAAAGAAAAGAATAGAAAGAAAAGCATGATCTGATGAGAAAACTGCAACAAAGAAAAAAATTACTTACTATTTCTTACAAGACAGTTTAAATCCTGTTGGGGAAAGAAACAAGAATATTACTTTCAGAATAAAATTGACAGTAACTTGCTTCTGCTTGGTATTGGGAGAGGGGCAGGAAAAAACCAATTCGGTGGTGCACGCAAATTGGAAGAATTAACCATGATAGAAACACTGGACTAAGCTGTTAATCGAAAAACCAAGCTCACGGGGTATGAAACCTGTGCACAACTGAGCTGCTTACGTGGCATCAGTGTCACAGAATCCATCGGAAAAGACCCGGCCCAACCCATGACCAAGCACCACCGTCCCAACTGAGTGCCCGCCCAGCTTTTCCTCGAACACCTCCAAGGACGGTGACTTCAGCAGTGGTGTCAGCTCCACATCAAGCTGCAGGCAGAGCTGGTGAACAGGTTAGTGCAGGGTGGGAAAACCACGTGTAGGTAGTCCCTTGAACACCCTGAGTGGGGCTGGGGAACGGCGATACACCAGATAAAATACTGCTGCTTTGGAGAAGCGGGTGATTGTGAGGTGACGCTGAAACTGTTATCAGCAGGACAGGCACTGTCAGCTCTTCATGTTTACTTGCTGTATTTTCACAGAAAGCTCCGCAACTGTTTATTTTTAAACGATTTTTGTTTTGCTTTTGATGTAAAAAAGAACAGTCCATATGCCATGGAGAATCATATGAACCTGAACGAAAAAACCTGGGAAACCAATTACAGCACCATCCCATAACAATTCAATTGAAATAAGGGGAGGCAAAGATTTCCCAGCAGGATGCTGTGGTAACCAGAAAGAAACCACTATGAGCTGGGAAAGTGTCCAGCTTTTAAAGAGTGGCTGCTCAACAGGAAGAGCTCCAGCTTTCCAAAATCTGCCATTCACCTTTGGACCATTCTATGTATCCTCTGAGGCTTGGATGATTGGAAGTTTACTGCAGCCTCCCTTTTCCAATTCCTTAGTGAAAAGTAGCAGAGATCAACACATGAACACATTACAGGAATAAGTGCCGAAAGAGGATTTGTTTAAGGCTGGTAGGAAACAAGCATCTTTTAGAAAATTGTTTTAATTTTTATTAAGCATTTTTCTCTACTTTCTAACTTTTTTCTTTTCTAACTTTTTGTCTTGCCCACATACAAATTTTCAGCAAAATCAAATCTAACTTCAAAAGTTAAAGCTTCCTCATAACAATCAGTTTTAAAGATATCTTTATCATATTTTCATAGTTTTGATCAGTAACCCTTTCCATGCTGCAGTTCAGTAGTTTTGATCATTAATCCTTTTCACGTCAAGGACTCCAGAAATATTTTAACAGCACACAGACCGTGTGACCATGGTCTGTGTTACCATCCTACACAGCAAAAAGATGCCACAGAAGGAAATGACAGAAGTCAGACACTAGCAAAGTCAAAATGAAAACATTTGCAAAAGAGACCAGAGAAAGGTCTTCCTCACACGTCCCACCATGGCTCATCTTCGTGAGAGATGTCACATCAATTCTTCTCCAGAGAATTCCAGTCAATCAAGCTGGCAAGATGGATTTCAGAGACCAAACTATGTACAGCTATCCAGCCCCTCAAAGATGGCAGGGTTATAAACACTGCATTCCTCCAGGACACGCAGACGTGCCAGGTCTCAAAACAGTCACAGCGCAATGACTGAACACAGTGATTTAACACTTGATGGTGAAAAAACAGATGGGTATTTAGGGTGTAGGATGTTTTCCCCCTGCACATAGGGAAAAGGCCCCTGCAGCTGCCATATTCAAGTACCAGTTACTGGTAGGAACTGGATTTGCAGCTGTGCTATTCAGCCCTACAGCTGAGCGGGTTTCATGGAGCGCTGGTGAATGAGGCCTATTAAGAACATTTCTTGGCATTTTAATAAGATGAGCTGTTAGCAAGCATTTAGTTTGATTTTTCAGGTGTCTACTGATACCGCACATGACACTTTCCCTCCACCACATCTCCCAGCCAGCCTCTGCCACATGAGAGTTTTGCTGAAGAAGCCGCTATTGCTCACCCTGACCTGCTCTGGAGCTCAGCAGCAGCACCCTGAGTGTGGTGGCTTAGACAGAGGAAGTGGGTCTCACCCACCCTGCTCAGCAGCAGCTTTCCTTTTGACCCACACCACAGTCTCACGTTGGAAGGGTTACTGACTCAGCCTCCGAAAACACACAACCCACAGAAAGCGAAGGGGGAACTGTTTTCAACTGTCACAACTTCAGTTGATGGTACTTTTTCCTGCATGCGTCAGCAGCTTCACAACTGCTTGTAAAGAGGCTGTTCCTAGGCTTTAGCCACCTTCTTTTTCATAAGTGCATCTGCACTTTGGAAATCGGTTTTTTGATAGAAAAGGCCAAGCAGCAGCCCTGCACACTCACTGTTCTGTGTGCACACCAGAGTGCAGGGCAACACAGCTGTTGCTGTAAAAGTCGGTGATGTTCTGGAGAATCCCTCACCGGTTACTGTGGTCACACTTCCTAGAAAAAGGAGGTACAGGCAGCAAGACAAAGTCGGAGCACAAGCATCCAAGGACTCCCAGAAAGTCTTTAATATATTCCTGTCAATCTCTATGACTAACAGTGTTTGTGATATCACGGTTATGTGAGATGCCTAAGCAATACTGTAATTTTCCCTTTGCCAAGGCTTTACATTTTGTGACTCCACAATGTCCAGCCTAAAGTAAAATTGCACAACTGGTCTGTTTTCTTGGGGTCTCTTTAAATAAGAGTGAAGGCAGCAGAGCAGAGGTCAGGTAGAACAGGAATAAGGACATCATCAAACATTAGGAGAGGTGTCAGACTAGACAAAAGACAGGAGATGTGTACAGGAGAAGATTATAGAAGTTTTTATCCCAAAGGACACATTCTGTTTTACATTTGTCTATAGCTATGCCTGACTATCTGCCTTTACCAGACTGCTGAAAGTGCACCATGGCATATAAAGCTGTCCAGCTTAGAAGACAGCTGCCCATTTTCCTGTCTCAATGCTATTGTTAAAGAATTAAAAAGCAAAAGCAGATCACTTCCCCCTTCTACACACTCTTCACATGTACTGAGACAGAAAAAAAAAAAAAAACCAAAACAAAGCAAAAAAGTGACCAACACAACAAACCCAAAACAATCCTCCAAAATCACCAGAGAGTGACCAGCTAGGAGTTCATACTCTGGGCTGCCAAATTTCGCTCAGGTTGCTCGGTTCACTTTTTATAGAGACACCACATGTGCAGCTCCTGCCTGGCAACCTGAGAAAATCTGCCTGTTCAAAATCCTCAAGTACATGTAATGTTCATTTCGCTGCGCCCTCCTAAAAATCCCTCGGCTGCAAGAAACTGGTTAAAACTTTTAGGACATTGGGCAACGCCAGCTCTTAGTAAGGGCTCACATCCTGCTCAGGGACTCCGGGCAGTTCAGCACGGCCGGTGACAGGCGCTTCCCGCAGCCGGCCCAGGCGAAGCCAGCGGGGTTTGCAGCGCTCCCCGGGACAGCGGCACCGCCCGGGCCCGCGCCCGCAGCGGGGCAGCCGCTCCCCCACCCCGACCCCG